>JAVXUP010004397.1:0-33187 GCA_033070095.1 Escallonia herrerae | reverse complement strand
ATAGTTGTATACCAATGAGATTTGGGATTGGCGACGTCCTCCGCGTAAAAGACTTGTACAGCTTGACTAGCAAACACAAAGGGCTCGTCTGATGCAAGTCTTGACTTGACATTGACATCTACAATCCCTTGAGAGCTAACACGGATTCCTCTACTGCATGTGACATCGAACCACGTACACTTGAACATTACCAGGCGGTTTTGGGAACCCAGATATGTTAGCTCAACAATCTCATCTAGCTCTCCGTAAAAGTCCATGCAATTCTCGGCATAACAGTCGCCGTTGACCAAGACTCCACTGTTTTGGGTTTGTTTTGTTCGGTCATCATCTTTTACGTTAAACCTAAACCCGTTGATGATATAGCCTCCGTAACAGGATGTTTGTTTGTTAGGGCCTTCGGCTAGTAATTTCAAGCATGAGGCCACTGGTCTATCCATTGACTGAACCTATTGTAGATGACGGTAAAAATTAAGGATAAATCAGTATACTAATTGGCCACAGAACTGTATATAACACATAATATAATTTCGTTAAACAATCTTACACGTTTTGAACCACTGTACAAATTGTGATTTTCGATGAGATTCAAGTCCAGCGGGATCAGTGATTAAAGATTCCGCATCGAACTCACTGCAAACCAATATAGTTGACTCGCTTAACACACACTTTCAATTATGTACAACAATGTAAGTGAATTAAGACTTTAACTTACTCAACGAATGCCGAAACTTCATCGCAATTTAGAAGGGCATATATTGTTGCAGCACTGTACTCTTCATCCGTTAGCCATCGAGTATACGTTCGGCCGAACGGACTTGACTGCTTGAATATTGACAATTGCCCTTCCAAATTTGTGCTTGCTCCGGGGTCATTTCGGCCTAGTTGATTTAACCTTGTACCAACATTAGGCCCGAAATATTGACTACAAAAGTTTACAAGTTCTTCCATTACGTAAGCCTCCGCAATTGAGCCTTCAACCCGAGCCTTATTACGGACTTTTTTCTTTAAATGGAACATGAACCTAGAAGTTTAGCGAATCGAGTTAGGTGGAATATCAATGATAACAGATGTCGCATTAAGTGTAAACGAACAACTGTAACAATTTAAGGATTACCTCTCGAAGGGATACATCCACCGATATTGCACGGGTCCACCCATCTTAGCTTCATATGCCAAGTGAACAGGCAGATGCTCCATTGAATCAAAGAACGAAGGTGGGAAGATTTTCTCCAGCTTGCAAATCGTCACCACAATGTTCTTCTCAAGCACTTCCATGTTACTCACCCGGATCGTAGAAGAGCATATATCTCGAAAGAAATGAGATAATTCAGTCAAAGTCTCGCAAACAACCCGTGGCAACAGTCCCCGGAAGGCAATAGGAATGAATCTCTCCATGAATACGTGGCAGTCGTGACTCTTCATCCCTTGGAACTTGCATTCCGATACATTGCAACAACGAGATATGTTGGACGCAAACCCATCCGGAAGCTTCAAATTCTTAACCCACTGACAGACCTTCTCCACTTGTTTCTTGTCTAGACAGTAAGGTGCTTTCGGAAGTATGGTCCTCCCACTGACTGTCCGAGGATGCAATTCACGGCGTACACCCAACTGTTGTAGATCCCTTCTCGCTTTAAGGTGATCTTTCGATTTGCCCTTGACATTCATCACTGTGTTGAACACATTATCAAAAACGTTCTTCTCAATATGCATCACATCCATGTTGTTTCGGATAACGAGCGTCCTCCAGTAGGCTAACTCCCAGAAGATACAAAATTTTCTCCAGTTGTGCTCTTTCCCGAACCCTGCAATCTTCTGATCCGGCACACCCTTACCGTGTGGTATGTCAGTATCAAGTGCCTCCAGGTGTGAGAGTACTTCTTCACCAGATGGGTAGTCCAGTGTGACAACCTCACGCTCGATTGTCCCGTCAAATTTATCCTTCTGCCTACGAAACTGATGGCCCGGTGGCAAAAGCTTACGGTGACATCCGAACCACGAGGCCTTTCCGCCGTGCTTTAACGTATGACCGGGGTTCACGCCCATACAAGCAGGGCATGCTAGCTTCCCATGTGTGCTCCAGCCACACGTCATTCCCAATGCGGGGAAATCATGTATAGTCCACATCAAAGCAGCCCTCATCTGAAAATTTTGTTTAAGGGATGCATCATATGTTTCGACTCCATGATTCCATAATTGTTTTAACTCATCAATCAACGGCCTTAAATACACATCTATGTCCTTACCGGGACTCTTCGGCCCCGGAATAAGCAACGACAAGAACATATACGGCTTCTTCATGCACATGCCTGGTGGAAGGTTGTAAGGGACAATAATAACAGGCCAACAGGAGTAAGGCGTGGTAGACTGACCGAAAGGGTTGAACCCATCGGTTGCCAGACCAAGTCTAACATTCCGAACTTCCTGAGCAAAGACTGGATGCCTGCGGTCAAACTCCTTCCACGCCTCTCCATCAGCTGGGTGTGTCAGCACATCGGCATCGTTGCTGCGAGTCTCACGGTGAGCCCTCATATGTTATTGGAGGAGTAGTACATTCTCTGAAGCCGTGGTGTGACCGGAAAATATCGCAATATCTTCCATGCAATGTTTTTCTTCTTCCCTTTGTCCGGTTTGTACCTCGAATGATCACATACTGGACATAATGACAAATCCTTATTCTCTTTCCAGAATAATACACAATCGTTATTGCACGCATCTATCCGGTCATAGCTCAACCCAAGTTTCCTCATCATCTTCTTCGCGTCATAGTACGACGGCGGTAGCTTTTCACTTTCGGGCAGTATTTCTTTGATGAAGGTAACAAACTCGTTAAAACCTTTCTCACTCAGCCCGTGGTCTGATTTCAACTGTAATAACCTACTAACCGCAGACAGCCGTGTGTGTTTCGGAGCTCCATCCCACAGCGGCTCTTCCGCAGCTCTCAACAACTCATAAAACTGATGAGCCCCCTCGTTCGGCGGTTGTGGACTGTCGTTACCCCAGTCAACATTAGCATGCCCAGCATCCATAATCATATCTCGGAAATCATATCGTGCCTCCTCCCTAACTTCAGTTTGACTAGCCAGGTTGGACGACAATACTATCGTTTCCCCGTGCTGCGTCCACCTTGTGTATCCACCCATAAAACCGTACCGACGAAGATGCCATTTTACTTCAATTCTTTTTCTCCAGTGCAACAACTCACATCTACCGCACGGACACCTTATCTTATCAAGGTCAACATGTGCAGGATGCGCATAAGCGAAGTCGAGAAATTCGTCAACGCGACACTCAAAATCTTCAGCATTCTTCCTTTTCATCCAACTTCGATCGACTGACATGACGACTGAATTATCGTACTGTATACCACCTTCAATAATGACCAGTGATTAGGCATTGCCGATGTAAATATCAATGCATGAATGTTACAACATGTCTACATATTTCCCCTCCACTCTTGAACAGGTAGTGGTCCTATCCCATTCAGAAAAGCACATGTTTATAAAACAGTGAATAACTCATGCTTAGTCCGATGTCTGTGGAAAATTCGGCAGCACCTCCCCGCATTTCTCCAAGTACACCACATCGATTAGGTGTTCTAACATTCATCTAACCTTGCTCAGGAAGGTTTGACGGATGTTAGAACACCAGATCTGTATGCACCCGGAGAAACACACGAGAACGTGTACCAAATATCCACGACATAGAACATAAAGCATGAGTCAAAACACTATTTTATAAACAATTTTTAAATTGTCCAAACTGGACATCCAAAGGCTCATTACAAGCATTACTTTGTAATGAGTACCTTTGAACGGGAACTAAGGGTTTCTATGCATGCATGTGTTCAGAAATTGATAAGATATGCAAGAATCTTTCCGAAATATCAAAACTACAGAATGATCGTTGCATATGTTACCAATTCCACATTAAATAGAACTCGTTGGCAACGAGTTGAACCATCTCGTTGCCAATGGACTTCTCAAAACAACAATTAATATAAAGAAGGCAGGGTTTGTAAACAACGAGTAATTGAACCATCTCTGGGCAACATGGAGTAATTATGGGATGTACAAGGGCTAATTAGGGCTAACTGGGTTATTAGGGTTAATTACGATTATTAATTATAGCTGATTAGGGTTGATTAGGACTAATTAGGGTTATTTAGTCCTAATTAGGGTTTAATTGTGCCGAGTAGTGATGATTAGTCCTAATTAGGGCTAATTGGGCTTAATTGGGTTATGTTAGGGCTAATTAATGTTAATGAGGGATAGTTTGGATAATTATAGCTGACTAGGGTTGATTAGGACTAATTAGAGTTATGTAGTCCTAATTAGGGTTTAATTGTGCCGAGTAGTGCTGATTAGTCCTAATTAGGGCTAATTAGGCTTAATTGGGTTATGTTAGGGCTAATTAATGTTAATGAGGGCTAGTTTCGGATAATTATAGCTAATTAGGGTTGATTAGGACTAATTAGGGTTATTTAGTCCTAATTAGGGTTTTGATGGTGCCGAGTAGTGTTGATTAGTCCTAACTAGCGCTAATTAGGCGTAATTGGGTTATGTTAGTGCAAATTATGACTAATTAGGCTAACTACAATCAATATGCGCATAATTGGGTTCATTTGGGCTAATTTGGGATAATTACAGCTAATTTGAATTTCATCAGGTTCTTAGGGTTAATTAAAACTAATTAGGCTCGTTAGAGCTAATTAGGGTTAATTGATTTACTAAAATATTGTTAATCAGGACTAATTAGGGCTAATTATAGCCAGCGCTGGAGCCACGATTAGATTCCAGGGGGTGCATGCTAAAAATGTCGCATTAACCTAACTAACCTAAATTTAATGCACATTCAACAACCTCAATTCCGACACCTCATATAGGGTGTCGATATGGTGTCCGATACGTGTCTGACACCTCCGGACACGTGTCCGACACATACCGACACGTGTCCGACGCCTCTGGACACGTGTTGACGGCGTTGGACACGTGTCCGACGCCCACCGACACGCACCTCCAGACACATCGGCATACGTTAATTTGTTTTTTAAATGCTGGACACCGTCGATCAAACGTGGTGTCCGTGTCTGCGCTAACTAACATGTATCTCAATCCAATTGGGTCTCATCCTCCGTCAACAACCTCAATTCCGACACCTCATATAGGATGTCGATATGGTGTCCGATACGTGTCTGACACCTCTGAACACGTGTCCGACGCCTTTGGACACGTGTCCGACGCCCACCGACACGCACCTCCAGACACATCGGCATACGTTAATTTGTTTTTTAAATGTCGGACACCGTCGATCAGACGTGGTGTCCGTGTCTGCGCTAACTAACAGGTATCTCAATCCAATTGGGTCCCATCCTCCGTCAACAATCTCAATTCTCATTCTTTCAAATGCTCAATGCAATAAAAATTAACAAAAATCACACATTCAATCCAATTGGGTCCCATCCTCCGTCAATATCTCAAATGCTCAATGCACAATTAACAATCTAAAATCATCATTTAACAACCTAAAATCATCAATTAATAATCGCAATTACTTCAAATGCACAAGCTAATAACCTAAAATCATCGATTAATAATCACAATTTTAAAACGCACAATTAACAACCTAAAATTATCAAACAAATGATCAATGTTCAATTTAGGGTTCAATTACTTTCAATTTAGGGTTCAATTAGGGGGTTCTATTGATTCAATTTAGGGTTCGGTTGATTTGGGCATTCAATTTAGGGTTCAGTTAGATTGGGGCAATCAATTTAGGATTTAATTAAGGGTTCAATTAGTTTAATTTAGGGTTCGATTCAATTAGGGCATTCAATTTAGGGTTCAATTACTTCAATTTAGGCAACTAGATTAGAGGGGGTTCTATTGATTCAATTTAGGGTTCGGTTGATTTGAGGCATTCAATTTAGGGTTCAATTAGGGTTCGGTTAGATTGGGGCAATCAATTTAGGGTTTAATTAGGGGTTCAATTAGTTTAATTTAGGGTTCGATTCAATTAGGGCATTCAATTACTTCAATTTAGGGTTCAATTAGGGGGCTCTATTGATTCAATTTAGGGTTCGGTTGATTTGAGGCATTTAATTTAGGGTTCAATTAGTTTAATTTAGGGTTTAGTTATTAGGGCATTCAATTTAGGGTTCGGTTAGATTGGGGCAATCAATTTAGGGTTTAATTAGGGGTTCAATTAGTTTAATTGAGGGTTCGATTCAATTGGGGTTTAGGGTTTTGGGTTTGCGTATCTTAATTTTAATGTCCCTTGCCCAGTTCCGTCCCGTCCCATCCCATCTAGATCCAACGCCACTTAACCCGATCTTGTCTATGGCTTCCTGCCACCAAAGTAGTCGCATAAGGCCTATTTTCGGATCAGAAGCAACATCCATTGCTCTTGCCGTTTCAATATTGAAAGCGCGGAGAGCAAATCTAGCCCACTCAATCTCCAATGTTTTTAACTTTTCACAGCAATTTACATGTATAAGATGAAGACAAAAGGTATAGCGTAAGAAAATAGAGGAAGACAAGAACTTTACCTCACGAGAAATACTGCCGGAGGTGAGAACCGTCGTCTCCGGTGGTCCCGGTGGTCACGCTTCTCTCTCTCTCTCTCTCTCAGTCTCTCTCCTCTTCACAGATCTGCCGGAGGTGAGGGCCCGTGGTCGCCGGAGTTGCAGGTGGTCGCCGTTGTCGAGGGAGGTCACTGCCGGGGTCGAGGGAAGTCACCGCCGGTGTCGAGGGAGGTCGCCGCCGGGGTAGAGGGAAGTTGGGTTTTGGGATTTTTGAAGAGAGAAGCAGTGACAGTTCAAACCAGATCTGTGAATTAAATAGACTTTTAGCGACGGATTTATTCCGTCGCTAAACATCCGTCGGTGAAGACCTATTTGTACCGACGAAGTTTTTTGTGACGGAATAAATCCGTCGCTTAAATAATATTTCACGCGGAGTGTTACCGACAGAGGTTTCCGTCAGTAAAATGCCTTTTCACCGACGGAGTTTTTTGCGACGGAATAAATCCGTCGCTTAAATAATATTTTACGACGGAGTTTTACCGGAGGTTTCCGTCGTAAAACTCATTTAGCGACGGAATCTATGCCGTCGCTAAAACTCCGTCGCAAAAGACGTCTTTTCTTGTAGTGGAATATTAATGGTAGTTGGCTATTAATGGTGAGTAAAGGCATTTAAGGCTCATAGAATGTGGGGCATACTTTGAAGGAAACAACCCAGGATTTCTTAGCCTGGTGCCTCTCAAAATCCAGGAAAATTCTCCACCAAAGCAGCTTACCTTGCAGAAAATACGAATAGATTCCAAATTAGCCAACCCAGATCTCTACCCTTCTAGAAAGCCTTATGGAAAGCAAAGATTCGGGAACGCCACAAAATCCTCATTTGGCGAATTGCATGAAACATCCTCCCAGCTCAAACTCCAATCCTTATTCCTGGATATAGAAACCATCGTAATTCGAAAGAAGAATCCACAACTCACCTCTTTATTACATGCCCTTTTACCCGAAACATTTGGTCTGCCTCTTCCCATAACTTCCAGCCACCTCCACTTCCAAATCCGATGCAAACAATGTCCAACCTCCTACAATGGCTTGAATGCATAGTATCTCCACCATTCCCAGGAAATTCTGATCCCAGTACCAAGGCCATCTACACTTTGTATGCCTATACTGTCTTGGACCATGTCTGGTGGTGCCATAACCAAAAACTCTTTCAAAATGCTGATTGAATATAGAAAGAAGCCACAAGCAAGTACTGACTACCTTCGGTCACATACAAAAAGCTTTCCTACATGAAAATATAGTGAGCAGCCCTCCATCTACAGGGGAAAACCCTCCTCTCAACTGGTTCAAGATGAACTTTGATGCGGCAATTAGAAATTCGACATCCGTCCAAGCAGCAATCTTGTGAAACCATGAAGGAGAAATAGTTTCGGCGCAAGCACAAGCATCCCCAACGCAAGACCCAGAAAAGGCTGAAGCGGAGGCAGCGCTAATGGCGATCAATCTGGCCATCCGAAATCGATGCTCACATATGTTGTTCGAAGGAGATGCTTCAGTTATTATCAATTGCTTCACCAACCTTGATCAAACCCCGAACTGGAGCTGCTATGCTATTATTGAAGAAGCCAGGGACAAATTGAAGTACTTCACCCGCTGGACCTTTCTCAAAGTCACCAGATTTCAAAATAGGCTCCCACATAACCTTGCATCATGGGCACATTGTAATCAATTTTTCGGCTTAGTTCCAATCTCCTCCGGATTCCATCTTTTGTCCATGGAGGACTCTGAGAACTGAGCAATGTACATCTGCGTTTCCTTAATGCAGTCATTTGATTAGAAAAAAAAAATAGTAGCAATTTTAGGACAGCTGACTATAGAAGGGAAGAGTTGATAGCATCTACAAAAGATATGGGCATAGAGCTTTTAGCGGTTAAGAAGAGCTGGGACAGAGCAGTTTTGCTGATTGCAATGCAATTACCTTTGAAGAAAGGATAAAAGCAGAAAATGATGACAAGAAGAGGACACAACTCAACACTCCAAACATTAATAATCATAATCACCCTTTTTCTTTTAAAAGGCTTTGCCAATTATAGATTGAGATCTTTAGTATCCAAACCGGAAGCTTTGTATTCTGTAACACCTTCACTGCTAATCAAAATCTTCTTTTTGTCTTTTAGGCGCACATGTTTAGATTTTAAATTTGAGAAAAGTCCTCAACAAAGAGGGAAGAAAGAATCACGCACTAATTGAAAATTTGTCCACAAGCGCAACAGCATTGGTAGTTAAGCTTTCTGATTATGCACATTCTTATAGACCATGTAGTTCTTCAAGCAATTTGCCGGTCCTTTCGATCTTAGAGGTGAGCATATCCTCTCTTGTTCGTATATTTGCCTTGACAACAAGCACATGGCGTAAAATAAAAGTAGTAAGCTACTAGTTGGGAAGCGGAAAGAAAAGTGAAGGCCCCCATGTTAAAGTAGCGTTTGAAATTATTTAAGTTTTCAATTTTTAAAATTGAAAAAAAAAACGTTTTAGGCAAACAGTTTTCGTTTTTTTGCTTTCAAATTTGAAAAATAGTTTTTAAATCATGACTGTTTTATAAAACTCTAATTTTAGTATTTTTGTTTTTAATTTTAATTTTTATTTTGAAACCACTACACCCATCCCTGCCGCCACCATCACTCCTGTAGTCGCTGTCATTGCCAAAATAAAAATTTAAAATACTACTACCATTGCCAAATAAAAAACTCAAAAAATTTCAAACATATCCCAGGTCTTTTTGAAAGAATGATGTCAGCCGTGCAGAACCTGCATGAATGTCGGTATCATCCATTAAGGATAGCTTTTTCATATGTCAAAGGCCAGTAAGGTTTTTCTTAGGCTTCGTTTGACAAATTTTTTTTTTTGTTTTCAGTTTTTAAAGAGCAGTTTAATTTTTTTTTTTTATAAAAACAAGTGGGTGTTTGATAACCCCTTTTTTTTTTAGTGTTTGGTAACCCTTTTTATTTTGACTTTTTTTTTTGGTGGTTTGCGGTGGCGGTGGTGGGGCGTAGCGGTGGTCGACGGTGGTGGTGGTGGTGGCCGACGGCCGGAGGTGGCTGCCGGCAGTCACCGGCGGTGGTGGCCGGCGGCCGGAGGTAGCTGCCGGCAGTCTCCGGTGGTGGTCGCCGGCTGCCGGCAGTCACCGGCGGTGGTGGCCGGCGGCCGGAGGTGGCTGCCGGCAGTCTCCGGCGGTGGTCGCCGGCGGCCGGAGGTGGCTGCCGGCAGTCTCCGGCGGTGGTCGCCGGCGGCCGGAGGTGGCTGCCGACAGTCTCCGGCGGTGGCTGCCGGCGGCCGGAGGTGGCTGCCGGTGGTCGCCGGCGGCCGGAGGTGGTTGTCGGCAGTCTCCGGCGGTGGTCGCCTGAGGTGGCTGCCGGCGGTGGGAGGGTGGTGGTCGAAAAAAAAAACCAAAAGTGAAAAAAAAAACCAGTTTTTGGAGTTTTTTTTTTACTCTGCAGTTTAAAAACTGGTTTTTTAAATTGAAAAAAAAATGGTTACCAAACGCTCCTTAAAAACTGAAAAAAAAAGAAGAAAAAAAGAGTGTCAAACGGGGCCTTTAGGGCCGTTTGATATAATTTTTTTTTTCTCTTTTTTTTGACTCAATTTTTAAATTTGGCAAAAGTCCAACTAAAGTGAAGTGTTTAGTTGGGTTTTCAATTTTAAAAGGGCCCAAGAGATTAAAAATTGAGCCCATTTTTAGAAAGAGCTCAGAGCTCTTTTCTTCTTCTCTTTTTACGCGGAGGCTATTGGCACATTAATGAGGTCGTCCATTCCAGTCTCACTAGCAACAAAAATGTCATTTTTTCGAGCTGGGTATAAAACCCACCTAATAGGTTTCTTTCTTCTCTTTCTCTCCCCCTCTGTCTGAAAGCCCTAAATTAAAAACCTAATTGGGATTTGGCAAGCGATTGAGAGACGGCGGCTGGTCGAGGTGACTGTTGGTGGACGTGATTAGTGGCGATTCGGCGATTGGCAGTGTTGGGCTGTCGTGATGGTGAAGAGAGGCGCAGGGGCTGGGCTGTCGTCACGGCGAGAGAGGCGTTGTAGCTGTGTTGCTGTGACGGTGAAGAGAGTCCCAACGGCTTGGCAGTCGTCACTTTCAGTTTGAGGTGCGGCGGCGTGGACGACCGACCGCGGGTTTGGGTGGTTCACTGGCGGGACTAGGTCGTCATGTTTCCCACGAAATTGCCATGGGTTTGTATCGCCAGTTGTGATGTCCGCTAACGGAGGACAACGGTAGCCTGATCTGCGTGCCAACGGTGTGCCGGCTGTGCCAGCGATGTGCCGGTGGTCTTGGTGTCGGTGAACAATCTACACTTGTTTAGGATTAAAATGAGCTAATGTAGGTTTAATTATGTTTAATAATGTTGGTTGTTATTCATTGTAATGTTGGAAAATTATGTTTAATTATTTGTAAGACATTGTAATATAGTTGCTTAATTACCTTTAATAATGTTTAATTATGTAAAAATATATATTAAAAAAAATAAACTCAAAGAGTTGTCCTGTCAAACACTTGCTCTTTTCTATTTTTTGAAAAAATAAATTCTGTCAAACAGCCACCAATTTTTTAAACTAGTAAAAAAAAAAAACCAGAACTCTTCTACTTTTTTTTAGAAAAAAAAACTAAAAATTGACAGTGTTACCAAACAGACCCTAAAACTTTTTTTGTTAGTCGTGATGTGAAAATTTCTAAAACTATCTTTCCTTTTATGTCTGCTAAACATCCAACTTCCACGTTGACCCATATTTCTCCTGATTTCATGGACAATTGGCAATCTTCATCATACTTGCCCGCCAACATCCCTTCTTCCCAACCTCAACACATCGAGCCAGTAACCATACAAGAATCAACATCTTCCATACAATCTCCCTTAGCCGAACCCACAGCCACAAAGGATATTTTTCCCAATCCTACCCAACCTCTTACATCCTCGCCTGCAGCCCAATCCACTAAACTTGTTTCAACCTCTTCAGATTCTTTCATTCCTTCCTCTCATCCCCTACGCCAATCCCTTCGCCCAAGCAACCTCCAGCATGGCATAAAGACTATATACTATCAACATAAGTCAATCGTCCTTCCACAGTGTCAAGTTTTACGTCAGGTACTCGATATCCTCTTTCTCACTTTCTTTCCTACTCTCATATCTCTTTAGTCCATTGTACCTTTTTAGCCAACATTACAATCATACCAAGCCTCAGTCATATGCTCAAGCTATCCTTGATCCACATTGGCAACAAGCAATGAATGCAGAATCAGAAGCACTGCAACAAAATAAGACTTGGAATTTGGTTCCACTTCCTGCTGGTCATTAACCTATTGGCTGTAAATGGGTTTATAAAACCAAATACATATCTGATGGCACAATTGAGCGTTATAAGGCTTGCCTTGTCCCCAAGGGATATACTCAAGTTGAGGGCATAGATTATCAGGAAACATTTTGTCCTACAACGAAACTCACTACACTTTGCTGTCTTATCGCTATTATTTCTGCTCGACATTCACTACAAGAAAACAGGGTTTTAGCGACGGGGTAATCCGTCGCTAAAAGCCAAAAATTCGTCTCTAAAAGAATTAGCGACGGATTCACCGTCGCTAAAAATCCCTCGTATAAAAGCCCGTCACTAATAGTTTAGCGACGGAATGTTTTAAATCCGTCGCTAAATATGTCATTTTTACCGACGGATTTATTTTAATTAGCGACGGATATTCCGTCGCTAATTATATTCTTTAGCGACGGATTTATATTTTTGAGACGGAATATTCCGTCGCTAAAAAACTTATTTAGCGACGGAATATTCCGTCGCTAAATAACTGATTGTAGGAATACTTTAGCGACGGAATTAATCCGTCGCCAAAAGTCAATTTTTTTTTTGAAATTTTTTTTTATTTTTCAATTACCCAAACCTGTAATACAATTTTCAAATCTCAACAACAACGCGCAATAATCAATACAGAAAGAAATATATATAATCAATTATAAAAAAAATTCATATATGTACAAGCCGGGAACCGGATATAGCCGGTTAGGAGAGGGGAGAAGAGTACAAGGCGGGCACGGGGGGGGGGGGGAAGCTAGGAACGGGCACGGGAAGGGGCTCATCAGGGGTTCCCGAGTCCCGGATCTGGATCCTGCTGATCCGGGGCCGGGGCGGCCTGTCCAGCAGTGCCCTGCTCCCTGATCATCCGGCACACCACTGTAGCAATGCGCTGGATCTCCTCGTCGTCCAACTGAGGCCGAGGAGCCGGTGTCTGTGGAGGGGCAGCAGGGGGTGAGGACGCTCCTATCACGGCACGAGCAGTCGTGCTAGGCAGGCCGCGTATGCGGCCTTTCGGCCGATTCACGACCTCCGGCGTATCCAGCCATCGCTTCAACCCCCCAGTACTCGCAGCCGTACTAGTGGACGCTGATGGCTGTCCGGACTGCTGCTCGGACCCCCTTAGCTGTTCATACGAGGCCTGCAAAAATAGTGGTTTAACGATATGTTAGGGCATTAATTAACGAAACAGACATTGAGGATAGAAAGAAAAAACATTAACTTAAATAAATTGACTCACATCGATCCGCCGGGCAATATCTGAAATATAGTCGCCCGCCCGGTGCGTCTCGTCCTTGTCCTTCTTCCGCACGTGCGTCTGATTATACGTCAGAGCTACGACCTCATCGTCCTCCAGATCCGGGTGCTCGACCGCGTTCTTGTGTCGGACGATGTCGTGTGGCACCGACCCCCCCGTGTGCGTCGGATCTTTGTTCTGTCTGTTCTCAGTCCCGCTCTTACTCTTGGCGTCCCAACCTGGATCCGTAGCCCACCGATCTATCATCTCCCCCCATACACGGTGAGATATCCAATGTGGGGGATATCTCGCCATGTCCGTCATCGGGGCACCCGCGGGCAGCGCCTTCTTCGCCCGGTCCCGTGCATCGTGGAGCCATCGGCGGTAATTCTTGCCGATGTAGGCAAAGAAAGCCTGCTGCCCCAGTACCTGCTGCTGAGGCGTGTCAAACGTGAACCCCTCCTGTAAGGCATTCAATAACACAAATTAACAACATAAAACAAACTGTAATTTAACATTTACTAACGCTGAAAAAAATACTTCACCGTACCAGCCACTCCTCCCATAGGGCCTCCCTCGCAGCGGCATCCCAGTCCTTCCAGTACAGGCGTGGCTCGAAGAATCGGCCCTTCACAAGAACGCCGATCTTCGTCCTCGCAATATTCTCCAGGATCCTGCCAAAGAAGTAATTAAATTAATTAATACAGTTCAAATATAAATTAACACCCCAAAATTTTAAACATAAGGCATGAGGTGATATTTTTAGTACTTACAGGCCCTCCTGCGTGAGCGTAACTCTCTGTTTACGCTGGGGGTCGATGCGTACCCCGCGTGTCGGACCACGGCCTCGTCGAGATCCTACAAAACACAGACATTAATACAGTTCAAATATAAGGCTAGCGAAAATGTACGAAACACCGTTATCAACTATACCTGAGGTAGAACCCACGGAAGATGGAGAATGCACGCGCGTGTGGGATGAATCTGCGTCGGGCTGGGGCGACGGCTCGAGCTGGGGCTGGGGCGACGGCGATGGCTGGGGCGGCGGTGACGGTGACGGCTGGGGCTGGGCCCTCGATGGCTGTCCGCGATCACTCTGTGCCTCGTCATCAGTAGGCAATGACGAGGTGGGACTAACCGGGGAGGAAGCAGCTCGGCGTCCAGCCCGGCCACGAATAGCCCGTATCCTATCCATATCTGACTTCATATAGATTATATACAAAGACATTAACACGTGAAAAACAATAATTTAGGCATAAATCATCATCGGCACTATATATATATATATATATATATATATATATATATATATATATATATATATATATATATATATGAACGGATGTGCAAAAACACATCAATAAACACCAAGTTCTAAAATGTTACTACATTTTTCCCGTGATGTTACAACATTACAAGTCAATCATTTTCAGTTTGCGAATCATCTTCATCACTTTCCTCGTCGCCCTCTTCTTCGTGGGACTCGTCGTCCTCTTCATCTTCTAATTCATCCTCTTCATCAGTAGACTCGGTCACATCATCTCCAACACTTTCAACATCTTCCGCGTCATCATCTACGACTTCTTCTCCCACAAGAAGTGTTGTTGGAAGAGGAAGATCGTCCTCCTCGTTGTTGACCTCAACAGGGAACAAGACACGTGGTTGGTCGGCTTGAAAGGAGTCTAGCTCACTGTCATATGTCACGGGCAATTTCTTGGACTTGATAGTTGTATACCAATGAGATTTGGGATTGGCGACGTCCTCCGCGTAAAAGACTTGTACAGCTTGACTAGCAAACACAAAGGGCTCGTCTGATGCAAGTCTTGACTTGACATTGACATCTACAATCCCTTGAGAGCTAACACGGATTCCTCTACTGCATGTGACATCGAACCACGTACACTTGAACATTACCAGGCGGTTTTGGGAACCCAAATATGTTAGCTCAACAATCTCATCTAGCTCTCCGTAAAAATCCATGCAATTCTCGGCATAACAGTCGCCGTTGACCAAGACTCCACTGTTTTGGGTTTGTTTTGTTCGGTCATCATCTTTTACGTTAAACCTAAACCCGTTGATGATATAGCCTCCGTAACAGGATGTTTGTTTGTTAGGGCCTTCGGCTAGTAATTTCAAGCATGAGGCCACTGGTCTATCCATTGACTGAACCTATTGTAGATGACGGTAAAAATTAAGGATAAATCAGTATACTAATTGGCCACAGAACTGTATATAACACATAATATAATCTCGTTAAACAATCTTACACGAATTTTGAACCACTGTACAAATTGTGATTTTCGATGAGATTCAAGTCCAGCGGGATCAGTGATTAAGGATTCCGCATCGAACTCACTGCAAACCAATATAGTTGACTCACTTAACACACACTTTCAATTATGTACAACAATGTAAGTGAATTAAGACTTTAACTTACTCAACGAATGCCGAAACTTCATCGCAATTTAGAAGGGCATATATTGTTGCAGCACTGTACTCTTCATCCGTTAGCCATCGAGTATACGTTCGGCCGAACGGACTCCCTGGCTGCTTGAATATTGACAATTGCCCTTCCAAATTTGTGCTTGATCCGGGGTCATTTCGGCCTAGTTGATTTAACCTCGTACCAACATTAGGCCCGAAATATTGACTACAAAAGTTTACAAGTTCTTCCATTACGTAAGCCTCCGCAATTGAGCCTTCAACCCGAGCCTTATTACGGACTTTTTTCTTTAAATGGAACATGAACCTAGAAGTTTAGCGAATCGAGTTAGGTGGAATATCAATGATAACAGATGTCGCATTAAGTGTAAACGAACAACTATAACAATTTAAGGATTACCTCTCGAAGGGATACATCCACCGATATTGCACGGGTCCACCCATCTTAGCTTCATATGCCAAGTGAACAGGCAGATGCTCCATTGAATCAAAGAACGAAGGTGGGAAGATTTTCTCCAGCTTGCAAATCGTCACCACAATGTTCTTCTCAAGCACTTCCATGTTACTCACCCGGATCGTAGAAGCGCATATATCTCGAAAGAAATGAGATAATTCAGTCAAAGTCTCGCAAACAACCCGTGGCAACAGTCCCCGGAAGGCAATAGGAATGAATCTCTCCATGAATACGTGGCAGTCGTGACTCTTCATCCCTTGGAACTTGCATTCCGATACATTGCAACAACGAGATATGTTGGACGCAAACCCATCCGGAAGCTTCAAATTCTTAACCCACTGACAGACCTTCTCCACTTGTTTCTTGTCTAGACAGTAAGGTGCTTTCGGAAGTATGGTCCTCCCACTGACTGTCCGAGGATGCAATTCACGGCGTACACCCAACTGTTGTAGATCCCTTCTCGCTTTAAGGTGATCTTTCGATTTGCCCTTGACATTCATCACTGTGTTGAACACATTATCAAAAACGTTCTTCTCAATATGCATCACATCCATGTTGTTTCGGATAACGAGCGTCCTCCAGTAGGCTAACTCCCAGAAGATACAAAATTTTCTCCAGTTGTGCTCTTTCCCGAACCCTGCAATCTTCCGATCCGGCACACCCTTACCGTGTGGTATGTCAGTATCAAGTGCCTCCAGGTGTGAGAGTACTTCTTCACCAGATGGGTAGTCCAGTGTGACAACCTCACGCTCGATTGTCCCGTCAAATTTATCCTTCTGCCTACGAAACTGATGGCCCGGTGGCAAAAGCTTACGGTGACATCCGAACCACGAGGCCTTTCCGCCGTGCTTTAACGTATGACCGGGGTTCACGTCCATAAAAGCAGGGCATGCTAGCTTCCCATGTGTGCAGGGCATGCTAGTTATATTTTCCAAGATTTCGGTTCATTCCAAAGTCGTTAGCTATATTTGGCTAAATAAGCTTTTAAGCGCTTGGTCCGGACACCAGTTCGGAATTTTTGGGCAAAAATTTTCTAAGATGATTTTTAGCTCAAAAATGATTTCACGATATGTAAAATAGCTTTTTAAAGTGATTTTGAGATTTTTATGGTGCCAGAACCCCCAGGGGCATTTTGATAACTTGTCACCCGGAGAGGAGTATTTTGGTAAATTTCTTGATAAAGTTTTTCAAAGGACTTTTTAGTCCGAAAAGGGTTGTAAAACACCTAAAGGTTGTTTTGAAGCTGATTCGGGACGTTACAGTGATAGTGAACCCCGGGGGCATTTCGGTAATTTGCCACTAGAGGGGGTATTTTGGTAATTTTTCTATAAAATGCTTTGAAGGACTGTTGGTTTGGAAAGGGGCGTAAAACATCCTAAAAGTTGTTTTAAAGTAGTTTTGAGATGTTTGCTAGGGCGATGGCCGCTAGGGGGTATTTTGGTAATTTTCCCTTTAAAATTTTTTGAGAGAATATTTGGTCTATAAATGATGCAGTACATCTAAAAAGTAGTTTTAAAGCGGTTTTGAGGTGTTGGTGATGTAGCAGCCATTAAGGGATATTTTGGTAATTTGCCATGTTGGCGCTAAATTTTTGAGAATGCGCATAATTTAGCGTTCGGAGAGGTGGAAAGCAAGGAATAGTGGTAGTATGTCTAAAATGAGGGTTGTTATCGATAATAAGTCGATAAGGCTAGATTAAGGATCCGATTATCGGATCGAATTAACTAGCTATCGTAAGATGCTATGAACGGTTAAGTGAGAATTGGTAGAATAAGGAGTGCGTATATGTTGAATGATGACTAACGAGCAGGATATGATTTGACTAGGTGATGCAGCTCGTTGCATCAGAGATTGTGAATTGCTTCGGCTATAAGCCAATCAGGTAAGGACAATGCGGTTCAATATGCTAATTCATTGATCGATTAGCATGCCATGTTGATGACGTGTTGTTGGATTCTTGTCGTTATGATTGGACACCGATAGTCATTGTAACCGGTATATGCATATTTGAATTGTGCTGTTGAGGACTTAGGGTAGAATAAATTTTCTTAGTCCGCCTTATTGATAGAATTTAATGAGGATGATGCGTGTCCTAGTATGCTATGATTCGATTCAATTAGCATACTTGAAGTTGATGATGATATTGGGTAGGGGTTGTTGTGTGGTGGTTGTGAGATGCCGGCAATTATTGATAGCCGATATCTCTTCTCTTTGAGAACACCATTGAGGACTTGTGGCAACTTCTCCGGAGTCCGCCCTATCATTAATGATGATGATGTGGTGATCATTGCGTTGTTGTTGTGAAATGTCGGCACTTATATATTGATAATCGACATTTCTCTTATGTAAGAACGCTATTGAGGGCTTGCGGCAAATTTCTCCCAAGTCCGCCCTGTTGATGATGTCACGTTGAACTCATGTTGTTGGGTCTGAACACCGGTTGATCTTCTGATCCGGTATTCCTTGTTGAGCTGTGTTGTTGAGGACATAAGGTGGAATAAATTTTTCCTTAGTCCGCCCCGTTGATGATGTCTTGTTGCTTGGCTGTAACGTGGTTAGGGAAAGCACTCTAAATGAGTTCCTTGCTTGTTGACAGTGTCTCTTTTATTTACTTGAGACTGAGATGAACATCCTGTAAAATGGGACATCAATATGAGGAGGATGACCTATGAATTATGATCACTGGCCAAAGAGGATGAATGTCGACGAGCAGGGTCTGTCATGTCCATGTGCATTGCATTTTATTTTCTTTTGATATTGATGATTTTAATGATTTGTATTTCAATGATGTTTGCCTTTACGACCTTGGATTTCGGGTCCACTTGCATAGTCGGTCGGTCCAGAGAGGAGGTGGCAGTAATGCTGTTCTGTTGGGCCTTAAAGCCGCTCAGTCTAACGAAAGAAAAATTATCGTTTGACAATTATGCTGATGTCAAAAATTTATTGACTACTCTTGATTCATTGCTATCGTTGAGATGATTATTATTCCTCCGAGTCCTTTGAATCATTTGTACACGATACTCCTCGTGTTGTCTTTACTGGGCGATTTTGCTCATTCCTTATGTTGTATTGTGCAGGCTATAAGGTTGATCAAGAAGAACCCTCTAGAAAAGAGAAGAGAAACAAGTTAGAAAAAGTTGAGCAAGGGGATAAGTTGTGTGGGTAAGACCCGCTATAAATGGTGGGATAAAGATTGAGTTGCGAGATAGGTTGATAAGAGTCTTACGACTACAGTCGTATATTAGGTTGTAAACATTCATGTTGTTTAAAGACCTGTAAATCTTCCGCTGCAGTTCAATGTATGTTTGTAAGAAAATTTTTGTAAGGACGCATTTTGGAGCGTCTATTAATGATGTATTGAGTATGAGGATGTAGTTGTTCTATATTCAACACAGGGTTTTGAATATGATTATGATCGATAACTCAGCCCGATGATGTCACCTGGGTTGAGGGTGTCGCATCTCCATGGGGACTTACAAAAAGAAGTGTATATGGAACCTCCACCTGGTCTTCACCGACAGGGGGAGAACATTGTATGTCGGCTCTTTATGGCCTCAAACAAGCATCAAGAAATTGGTTTCTCATATTTTCAAAGACCATTCAGAGAGTAGGTTATCAACAGTCAAAGGATGATTATTCTCTTTTCACCAAAGCTAAAGGTACTTCATTCACTGTGATCCTTATTACTTCAAGAAATTGAACGTCTCAAAAAATTTATTCTCAAACGCTTCTGCATCAAAGATCTTAGAGACTTAATGTAACATCCTATAATTTTCCGGAGCGTTAGCCACTCAATCGATCAATGCTTACTTATTCAATCATCTCGATTCTACTAAGAATACCCCAATACATATATTAGAGTTTCTACAATAACTCAAATGTTCAGTCATTGATCCTAAATGCAAGGACAACATTAGTGAACTCAACTAAGTAAATTACACACTGATTTCCCTCGCAAGGGCTTAAGTAATGAAAACAATGAAAATCAAATCTGAACCAGCTCCATAATCAAGCTCTAGCTAATCCAAGAATCTACTGATGTTTATTACCTACAGAAGGGAATAAAAAAAGAGTGAGTTTTTAAGAGCTTAGTAAGGTCGCTCAAAACTTAGTAGGGAATACAGATGATTTGGAGAATTTATTTTAATGGCAATATGGGAAGAGATTAATCTCAATCCTTCAAATTAGATATTAATAGAAACACTTTCGATTACACTGAAACATTGCAGATGATATTGAACATGAGCACAATGCAAAGCCATCACCCAGTAAAGTCACAAAGGTGATGCTCAATAACACTGTGATTACATATGCATATAAACACTAGTTAGACCCTTAAGGTACTAGCATCACCCGACAATAACAAACCATCCTTATATCAACCCTAATACAGACCATCCTTATAACTCTTCAATACACCAACTTATGTCAATATGCAGAATGTAATAATCGATAATACAATGATTAAATCGATGCACAATGAGATATAAATACGGAGCATCGAATAGGATTTTCAATAAACGTGTAAGGCTCAAAACAGGGTATTAATGGCAATTGGTGCAATTTCATACTATTATAATCGAGTTCAATGAAACTTCAATAAAAAATTAGAAAAAAAATGTTTACGATGTCCAATAGATAGAATAGGGTTTCAGAATAAATCTTTTACCTCGATCCAAGTGCTGAAGCTAAAACGCTCTCGATCAAATCCTCAGAGTTAACCTAGGTTGACAAGGTCACTTATCAGAACACTATTCATACCACTATATTATAAACCTAATAATATAACTATTCACAGCATACCCATTTTTCTACTTGAAATGATGAGATTCGGAGCCAGTTTAACACATGGCCAACCTATCCGAAACTCGTCACACTCTTCGAGACTCAGAAAATACCCCAAAAATATTTTTAATTTTCATTAAGCATTCTTTAAAGCTTAATGCTACATATGCAATAAAATTTTTTTTTTGAATATTTTTGATTATTTTTTAATTAAAAATAATTTCTTTAAATACACTAAAAATTAATAAATTGCCATAATTACTTCTAGCTGAAAATAAAGACTTATAATTTTTATAAAAACCTTAACACACACACACACACACACATATATATATATATATATATATATATATATATATATATATATTATAGAAATAAAAATTAGAATTTAAAAGGAAATAAAACTATTTCTTTATTTTTCGTTTTGATAAATTCAATGCGATATGGAAAGCGATAATAGATCAATTCCAACAATTACCAAATTCATACCGAGTCTTTCTTATCCTATAAAACATTACTCTAATTTTTCCAAAACATTTTCATGGGTTTAAAGGCTCTAAAAGATTTTTTAAATCTGAAATTACAGAAAATATTAAAAATTCATACGATTTTTGAAAATTATAAAATTTTACCAGAAATTCTATTATAGCCTAAGGTATCTTAGGGTAAAATTTCACACGTTAACGATTACTGTGCACTATTAAACTCATGCATTGAACAAAGCGTGAACCCATGGTATACTTGTGAAAGCACTGGGTGCCACTAACTGCATACATCCACTTATTGTCTACCCATTTTCTCCCTTTTTTTCTCAGCCACACTCCAGAAACACTTGCAGGTCGCGATTGTCTTCCCCATTCCTCATACACACTCATTTTTCACTCACATTACTCACATATGTGTATACACACATTAATAATACACATTATCTCACATACATACCTACCCTTCATACATAATGTTTCCACCCAATTCTGGTTGCACCCAAGGACCCACTAGGGGTCCCGCTTTGCACGAACACATCGACATGGTCAACGGTCAATTTTTTAATGCATCGAACCGGTCAAAGTGCGCACGCTCATGTCACGTGTGTTTTTTGCTTCGCACGCCTTAGTCACCAATTATTTCACGTTAGCGTGACTCATGGTACCACGTTCGTCACGCCGCGACCATCCGAGCACCTTTTCACCAAAAAAATTGACCGATGGCGCTACCTTAGCGACGGGGTGAAGGGCAAAGGCCTTGGCCAACCCCATGGGGTAGGCCTCGGCCTCCATGCGGGGTCGGCCTCAGCCTCAATGGGGGGTTGGCCTTGGCCTGCGCCCACCCTCGGTTGTTCACTTTTCGTGCAAAGTCCTTTTTGCTCTTTGTTCGCTTCTTACACTTCGTATGTGACTTTGGCACCTTGTTCGTCATGTGGGTACGACCCACAGCAACACGTTCGTCGTTACGGAACTTCCCGATTCGTCATTGCCCATCAAAACACAACCCGTTGGCGCACCCAAAGTTCACCAAAAGGGGAAGTGACCTTGGCCTCCCTTCATAGGAGTTGGCCATTGGTCTTGGCCACCCCCTAGGGTGGGCCTCAGCCTCACCAGGGGGTCGGCCTCAGCCTCCCCATGGGAGGTGGCTTTGGCCTTCCCCCTCGCGCGCGTGCACTTGTTTTCTCGAGTCTATGCACCTCTGCGATGTTTACGTACATTCGCATATCAACCTTGCGACGTCCGTTGTAGGTCACTCCGCGACCCCATTGCCCGGACATCTCTCCGCGACCCCTGGCGCCCAAAAATCACTCCGTCACCCTCGTCACCCGGACATCAACCTCGCGACATCCATCGTCCGTCATTCCGCCACCCCCTTCACCTGGACGTCACTCCTTCGTGCTCGTGCATCGCGCCGCTAATACAACCGTGCCCCCGGGCTCTCTGTCACTTTACAGTGCCCTCGGCACCATACTCACTCCGTCGTGCCCGTGCGCCGTGCCACTGATACAGCCGTGCCCCTAGGCTCTCTTTCACAATGTCTTCACTGCGCCCGTACACGACTTCCATGACATGTGCCCCCGGCACCAGGTATGGTCTCGCGATAGTCGTCTCCGCACCCTTGCGCCACTTCCAGGACATGTGCCCCCGGTACCAGGTATGGTCTCGCGATAGTTGTCTCCGCCCCCATGCGCCACTTCCATGACATGTGCCCCCGGTACCAGGTATGGTCTCATGACTGTCGTCATCGCGCCCATGCACCACAATCATGTTACAGGCCTCCGGGCATCACACTTATTCACCACACAATGCGCCCCCACCACGGACATAGAACATGTTTCGACCCACTCTCCAGAGTGTACATCATTCTGGAGGGCTCCAGTCGTAGTGCTCTAGCATGAGGACCCTTACAGGGGGATGGGCTCGTTACCACAAAGCCATCGCTGTCTTTATTTCTGGGGGGGCTCCGCTCCTATTGCTCCGGCACGAGGACCCCTCGCAGTGTGATGGGCTGGTTACCACTAAGCCATCGCCGCCACGGGATGGGCTTGTTACCATAAAGCCATCGCCGTCTTCATTCCAGGGGGCTCTGCTCGTAGTGCTCCGGCACGAGGACCCCTCGTAGCGGGATGGCTTCGTTACCACAAAGCCATCGTCGCCATTGGATGGGCTCTTTACCACAAAGCCATCATCGCCACGGGGATAGGCTCGTTACCACAAAGCTATCGCTGTCTTCATTCTGGGGGGCTCCGCTCGTAGTGCTCTTGCACGAGGACCCCTCGCAGCGGGATGGGCTTGTTACAAATAAAGCCATCGCCACCACAGGATAGGCTCGTTACCACAAAGCTATAGTCGTCTTCATTCCAAGGGGCTCCGCTCATAGTGCTCTGGCACGAGGACCCTTCGCAGCGGGATGGGCTTATTACCACAAAGCCATCGCTGCCACGGCTTGGGCTCGTTACCATAAAGCCATTGCCGTCTTCATTCCGGGGGGCTCTGCTCGTAGTGCTCCGGCACGAGGACCCCTCGCAGCGGGATGGCTTCGTTACCATAAAGCCATCGTTGGCATGGGATAGGCTCATTACCACAAAGCCATCACCGCCACGGGATAGGCTTGTTACTACAAAGCTATCGCCGTCTTCATTCCGGGGGGCTGGCTTTGCTCGTAGTGCTCTGGCACGAAGACCCCTCATAGCGGGATGGGCTCGTTACCACAAAGCCATCGCCACCATGGGATAGGCTCGTTACCACATAGCTATCGCCGTCTTCATTCCAGGGGGCTCTACTCGTAGTCCTTCGGCACGAGGACCCCTCGCAGCGGGATAGGCGACTTCTTCGGGACACTATCTCGGTCAGGGTGTCTCTGTGACTGGCCTATGTGCTCCGGTACTAGGGGCTCGCGTCAGCACCCCTATGGATTATGACCCCCGGGTCACTTCGAGACGGGAGCAGGTTTTCAGAGGGCATCGCGCGTAGTTCACCTAGTAGCTGGGCGTCGAGTCTTCGCACCGCTGCCAGGCCTGTGGGACTCTACAAGGGCTTGGATTTGTGGCTAGATCAAGGGGGTTCTCTAGCCACACCGACCTGTGGGAGCCAGTCTTTCCAGACAAATAGAACGACTCTGTGTGGGGCCAGCTGGGTGAATATACGATCCGACAATCCGTGGAGCATCGACACCCGTGGACCCCCCGGTAACGTGTCACTCCTGTGGATCACCACGTGTCAGTTAATGACATCATCATCTCAATCTCTATAGATAGAGGTCTTGAGAATTCATTTGAAGGCTTGGACATTTTCTCACGATTGGACATTCTCAGAACATTTTCACTTTTCTCACTCTAGAATCCTAAAGAGAGAAACATGCAGGACCCCGACTCTGGACCTAAGCATCGGACTGTGACTGTCGTCGTGTATTCATCCTGAGCCATCGCCCTCGTAGCACTGCCACCCTTAAGGTCTGTCTAGGAAGCCCTTGGTTTTTGCCCTTGCTCCACCCTTGTTGTGTCCCACATCGTCACACTTGGCATCTGACATGGACTACATTCCTTGTGGCACCTCCACGTCGACTGCTAACCCACTTTTCTTGGCATCACATAATTCACCCAAACATCATCTTCTCAACACCCAACAACTCAAAACAAAGCCACTATCACGGTAGTGGGTTTGTTGCTACTTAACACACATAACTCTCATATACATAACTCTCATGCACACAACCAACTCTTTTAAACCCATTACTGACCCACATCCCTCCATTTCAACATTATTCACACAGGTTTAAGCTCCACTTTACACGCCCACACTCACCTGTTCACTCACTCTCTACACATACACACACACGCACAGACCCCACTTACTTGCAAACACACATTCTACACTACCCACCTACTTACACTAAATCACACACAATACATACACTGAAAGAAATCACACACTCAGTTTATACACACATAAAAACTCTCAAAAACACTCATTCACGGTTGTTGTGCAACCTTTCCCCTTCCCCCTTCCCATTTCACCAACACTGACACATACAACACACCTCTCCCTCTGTCCACACCCAACTCCCCTATCCTATCCTAAAAAAATTCATTTGGGCAGAACCCTACCCACGTGACCCGACCGACCATTCGCCCTGACCCGCATGCCCTTTCTCTCCCTCTGTCCATGCCCAACTCCCCGACCCGTATACCTGACCCAACCCGTTTCTCCGACCCGTGTCTTCAAAACCCTAATCTGTCAACCCTAATCTCTTTCTTTCCTCCTTCATGAGCTGCCCAGCCTTGAGCTGTCGCTGCCCCTCGGCCTTCGGCCGACAGTTTCCACGCCCCATCACCAGTGACAAACCCCACCTCCCTCCCTCATCTCTTCTCTCACCCCGCCCCTTTTTCTCCCTCAGCCTGGCGCCGCCATGCACCTAAGCAGCCCCGCCACTCCCCTCCTTCCCCCTACCCTCTTGGCCTCGGCCCCCTTCCCCCTCGACCTCGGCCTCGGCCTCCCCCCACCATCCCTCTCTCCTTCTCTTCTCCCCCCCACAAGTTACCCACAAGCCTCGCGCCACTATGCGGCTGCCCTCCCCTTTCCCTTTCACCTTCTGTCCCCTGCCCCACTCCTCTTTTCCCCAAGCTTGGCCTCGGCCACCCATTCCCTTCCCACTTCGGCCTCGGCCTCGCACCACCCTTCGACTTCCATCTCCTTGACCCTTCCTTCCTATGGACGAACCACCAACTCCCAACGGCAGCACTTATCCTCTCGACCTCCCCTCCCCTCCCCTCCCTTCACTCTTAGCCTCTACTACCAAGGCCACCCTCTTCGGCCACATACCACACCCAAGGCCGCCACGAACTTCAGCCTATCTCTCTCTCCCATTTTGGCCTTTGGCTTGCCCACATTCACCCAACGGTTGAACACCAACACCATGACCGCCATTCTAAAAAAAATCGTTGTGACTACCAACGGCACTGTGCGCTGACTCCGTGACCCCCATCGCTGTCGCCCTGGCGCTCACTCTTCGACCCCCATCGCCGTCTCCCGGAGGCGTCCATGCACCCGTCGTGGACTGCCTCAGCATCACGACGCCCGACCGCGCCCTTGTTGCGCCCATAATGAAGATGTCCCCAACATCAATGTTCTTGGTAGGTGGTACGCGAGGTAGCTCGAACCACTTACTTTTACTCATTGTTCAATGCTCGTCGTCATCCCCCGGCATTGTGACACCTGTCGCCCGGGGTCCAATTCTGTGACCCCGGTCGCTGCCGCCGAGGCTCCGTCTCCGCGACCCCTGTTGCCCGTCACTCACGGATTATCTCTGCGGCCCCTGTCGCCCGCGCCCGTGTGCCTTCTCCGTGACCCCCGTCGCCCGCATCCGGACGCCAATACTTTGATGCCAATCGTCCACAACTGGGCGCCGATTCCGTGACCACCATCGCCCACGCCCTTACGCCCAATCATCATGCCCTTGTGTCAACTCCTATCCATACTCAAGCTTCTGTAGGTGGTGCACGAGGTGGCTTGAGCCACCTACTCTTCACCTTCGTCATTCAAAGGCAACGTCAACAACTCTCGAACCAAAAAACATCAGAAATTCTTTCAAGTGTGAACTTGCGAGTATGTGTACAGCGCTCACTTAGGTTGCCCCTCCGCGCACACCACCCGTAGGGGGCTTATGTTCCCAACCTATTCATGTTGTACCCAAGGGCCCACTAGGGGTACCGCTTTGCACAAACACATTGACACAGTCAACAGTTTCAACGCATCGAACCTGTCAAAGTACGCACACTCATGTCACGTGTGTTTCTTGCTTTGCACGCCTTAGTCACCAATTATTTCAACTTTAGCGTGACTCATGGTACCACGTTTGTCGTGCCGCAACCACCTGAGCACCTTTTCACCAAAAATATCGACCGATGGCGCAATCGGAGCGACGGGGTCAAGGGCAAAGGCCTTGGCCAGCCCCATGGGGTCAGCCTCGGCCACCCTCAAGGCCATGCGGTCGGCCTAGGCCTCCATGGGGGGTCGGCCTTGGCCTCCCCCCCTCCCGGTTGTTCACTTTTCGCACAAAGTCCTTTTCGCACTTTGTTCGCTTCATATACTTCGTATGTGACTTTGGCACCTTGTTCTTCATGTGGGTACGACTCACGGCAACACGTTCGTCATTACACAACTCCCCGATTCATCATTGCCCATCAAAACACAACCCGTCGGCAAGCCCGAAGTTCACCAAAAGGGGGCAGTGGCCTTGGCCTCCCTTCATGGGAGTTGGCCATTGGCCTTAGCCACCCCCTAGGGTCGGCCTTAGCCTCCCCATGGGTGGTGGCCATAGTCTTCCCCCATTGTTGGCTTATGGCCTCCCCCCCTTGCGTACTTGTTTTCTTGAGTCTACGCACCTCAGCGATATTTACGAATGTTCGCACATCAACCTCACGACGTCCGTTGCCTGTCACTCTGCAACCCCCGTCGCTCAGACGTCACTCTGCGACCCCGGTCGCCCGAAAGTCACTCCGTGACCCCCGTCCTCGGAAGTCACTCCACGAACCCCCATCACTCGGACGTCACTCCGCGACGACCCCCCCGTCGCCCGAAAGTCACTCCGCGACCCCCATCACCCCGACATCAACCTCGCGGCGTCCGTCTTCCGTCACTCTGCCACCCCCGTCGACCCGACGTCACTCCGTCGCGCCCATGCGCCGCGCTGCTGATACACTCGTGTCCCCAGGCTCTCTGTCACTCTACAGTGCCCTTGGCACCATACTTACTCCGCTGTGCCCGTGCGTCGCGCAGCTGATACAGCCGTGCCACCAGGCTCTGTTTCAGAATGTCGTGCCGCCGGGCACCATACACACTTCACTGCGCCCGTGCGCCACTTCCATGACATGTGCTGCCAGCACCAGATATGGTCTCGCGACAGTCGTCGTCTAGCCCCTGCGCCACTTCCTGGACATCTGCCCCTGTACCAGGTATGGTCTCGAGATAGTCGTCGCTGCGCCCGTGCGCCGCTTCCATGACATGTGCCCCCGGCACCAGGTATGGTCTCGCGATAGTCGTCACCGCGCCCATGCGTCACAATCATGTTATAGGCCTCCGGGCATCACACTTATTCACCATACCATGCGCACCCGCCATGGACGTGGAACACGCTTCGACCCACTCTCCGGAGTGTGCAGCATTCCGGGGGGCTCCGCTCGTAGTGCTCCGGCACGAGGACCCCTCGCAGCGGGATGGGCTCGTTACCACAAAGCCATCGCCGCCACGTGATAGGCTTGTTACCACAAAGCTATCGTCGTCTTCATTTCGGGGGGCTCCGCTTGTAGTGCTCCGGCACGAAGACCCCTCGCAGTGGGATGGGCTCGTTACCACAAAGCCATCACCGCCACGAGATAGGCTTGTTACCACAAAGCTATCGCTGTCTTCATTCCGAGGGGCTCTGCTCATAGTGCTCTGGCACGAGGACCCCTCGCAGCGGGATGGGCTCATTACCATAAAGCCATCGCCGCCACGGGATAGGCTCGTTACCACAAAGCTATCGGCGTCTTCATTCCAGGGGGGCTCCCCTTGTAGTGCTACGGCACGAGGACCCCTCGCAGCGGGATAGGTGACTCCTTCGGGACACTATCTCTGTCAACGTGTCTTAGTGACTGGCCCACAAGCTCTGGCATTGGGGGCTCGCATCGGCACCCCTAGGGACTATGACCCCCTGGGTCACTCCGAGACTGGAGCAGGTCTTCGGAGGGCATCCCGCCTAGTCCACCTGACAATTAGGCGTCGGGTCTTCCCCACCGCTGCCAGGCCTGTGGGACTCTGCAAGGGCTTGGATTGGTGGCTAGATCAAGGGGTTCTCTGGCCACACCGACGATATGGGAACTAGTCTTTCCAGACAGACAGAGCGACGTTGTGCGGGGCAGGCCGGGTGAATATGCGATCTGACAATTTATGGAGCACAGGCCCCCGTGGACCCCTAGGTGACGTGTCACTCCTGGGAGCGCCACGTGTCGGTTAATGACATCATCATCTCAATTTCTATAAATAGAGGTCTTGAGAATTCATTTGAAGGCTTGGACATTTTCTCACGGTTGGACATTCTCAGAACATTTTCACTTTTCTCACTCTTGAATCCTAGAGAGAGAAACATACACGACCCCGACTCTGGACCTAAGCATCGGACTGTGACTGTCGTCGTGTATTAATCCTGCGCCATCGCCCTCGCAGCACTGCCACCCTCAAGCTCTGTCTAGGAAGCCTTTGGTCTCTGCCCTTGCTCCACCCTTATTGTGTCCCACATCATCACACTTGGCATCTGACTCGACTGCATTCCTTGTGGCACCTCCACGTCGACTGCGAACCCACTTTCCTTGGCATCACATAATTCACCCAAACATCATCTTCTCAACACCCAACAACTCACAGCAAAGCCACTGTCACGGCAGTGGGTTTATTGCTACTCAACCCACATAACTCTCATATACACAACTCTTATGCACACAACCAACTCTTTCAAACCCATTACTGACCCACATCCCTCCATTTCAACATTATTCACATAGGTTTAAGCTCCACTTTACACGCCCACACTCACCTATTCATTCACTCTCTATATACATTGCACACACACACATACACACACCCTACATTTAGACACACACACCCACACACCACTTACTTGCAAACACACATTCTGCACTACCCACCTACTTACACTAAATCACACATAATACACACACTGAAAGAAATCACACACTCAGTTTATACACACATAAAAACTCTCACAAACACTCATTCACGACTGTGGTGCAACCTTTCCCCCTTCCCATTTCATCTACACTCACACATACAACACACCTCACTCACGGATGCACACACAAGAACACACTCATACACCCAAAATCACACACAATATACAAAACACCTGCTGCCTACATCGAACTATGTTCACAGCTGCACCTCCTTCTCCTTCTCTCTATAAATCTAAACCAACAGTTTATGGTCACTATCTCTATTTAAAACCCACATGTATACAGTCACCATACGCACAGTCATGCACACATCACTCACATACACACACCCTCATAGAACTCACACACACAGGCCCATATGCACACACATACCTTCATCACACACACACACTAGCTGCCTTGGCAGCTTCGTGCACAGATTTACACACCCACACATGCACAGACTCACTCACACAACACACACAACCACACCACACACAACATTCACACACACACACACACACACACACACACACACACACACATCAACTCACAAACTCACGCACACTCAAAACAAAGAGCGCACACTATACATAATACTCACCTATTACATTCTTACAACACATGCACACTCATGCCCAGCTGCCTTCACGGCAGCTACTCCATTCTCTCTACACAATTCCACACTACACCCATTTCATCTTTCACTCACATAGGTTCGCAAAAGGACACCATTCACTCAGGTTTTGCACTTACCAGCACTTACACAATTGCATGCACACACTAACACGACATAACACCTCACACATTCACCTTCCATGCCCACTGCCATGTCTTTTTCCACTTTCTCTTTTTTTCTTACATCTACTTTACTTTACTTTGAACTCACCAACACAATACCCAGATCCCCTCAAAACACCTTTGTTACAAGTTTGCACTACGACAGCCTATGGCTGCCCAGCTCTCTCTCTCTCTCTCTCTCTCTCTCAGGCAGCCATGGCTGCCACCTTCTTTTTCTCTCTCTCACATTACATTTTAAACCCATAATTCTGTCCCCAATTCCCACAACCCTCTAGGTTATTTTTCTTTCATCAAACTCATATATGTGTGTGTGAGTGTGTGTGTGTGTGTAGGGAATAGTGAATATATTGCCAGCCTTAGGCAAGTTGCCTAAGGCTAGATAATAAAACTATGTAGTTTTGGGTTAGTGTTAATTGGTTTTCTTTTTTTTCTATTTTTCTCTCCCTGAACACTCTCTCTCATTATCAGATCCCCCACATGGCCACAGCATAGAATTAACCCATCACCTGCCACTGTCGTTGGCTGGCCGCCATCGCTAGCCGGTCACCAGCCCTGCCATCTCAAACAACTGCCGCTACATAGACCCACCACCACCGATAATTTCGATCCCATCAATTTAATCTCTCTCTTTCTCTCACTCTCATCAAACCATGCTCATTGCCGACCGGCAGCCTCCACACACCGCCCATCACTGGCCACCGCAAAAGTCACCATTTTTCTCCCGCCACCATAAAACCTTCACTATTTAGTTTTGCTCTCCCATCGCCACTATAACCTTCTGAACCCCAACCCATCACACCGGACGAACACCAACTCGCCACCATCATGACCCACTGAATGTTGACCCACCACAATGATGCTACAATGTTGTCCACCTCATTCTGGCAACCACCCTCACTAATAATCTCAACCACCACAGTTAAATCTAAATTGATCACATTAGATTTGAAAATAAAATATAATTTGGGTTTAGTAGAAGACATAAGGATCATGATTAAATCTAAATTGGATTGTTATTTGGGTTTATGGTCCCTTGATTATGGCTTGCAAAGTGACAGTGATGACGGAGGAAGCTCGGCGAACTTATCGGTTGTATGTGGTCTCTGCGGTGGAGATTGACGTTGGCGATTTGAGGGGCAATGGGTTGAAGATGAAGAATGGCAAGTGGTGGGTCTTTGTATGCTGGCAATTATCTAAGATGGTGGGGGAGGTGTGTAACCGATGTTGAGGGTGGCCGGAGATGGGTCTAGGCAGATCTGTTGAATGAGAGGTAGAAGAGAATCCATTGACGAGGAGAGAAAAAACATAAAATGAAAATTTGCAATAAAATATTCAAAACTACGTAGTTTTGTTATCTAGCCTTAGGCAAGTTGCCTAAGGCTAGCACACACACACACACACACACACACACACACACACACATATATATATATATATATATATATATATATATATATCATGACCATAATCCCGTTCAAAAAGAAACCTCACGGCTGTCCCTTAAAAATATTAAATAACATAGAGAAAAGTTAGGAGACTCACCAGGAAAACAAACTTCGATCGCCGGAAGAAATCTTCTTGATCTCTTCCCTTGTTTCTCTCTCAAAATCTATCTCTCTCTCTCTCTCTCTCTCTCTCTCTCTCTATATATATATATATATATATATATGTAAAAGAAACCCTATTTGGAAAAATAAAAACCCAACTCATGAAATTGTCGCTAAATCTTCTTACCCAACTTATTATTGCGAAATGGTCTAACAATAAATCTTTATGATAAATTAAACGTTACAAAAATTATCAAGTGTGTATTAGGCTATCTCGTTTAACAAAATGTCGCTATTAAGTTCCCGCTATTAAAGGAAATTTTTATTGTCGCTAAAAGTATATCGATGCTAACATAGATAGTTCGCCGCTAAAAACGCACGTCGATGTTAAGTATATATGAAAATATGTCATCGCGAAAAAGTCGTTAATAAATACACCGATACTAAAAGAAAATTTTAATTTTCGCTAAAGGATGTCGATAAAAATTCGGTCATGCTAATCATCACTAAACACTTCAATCAATATTATTTATAATTGTTAACATTAAATTATTAATTATTGTTTCTAAAAAAAATTTGTTACTAAGTGTCATAAACTATAATGCTCATCTCTTCTAATCTACAAGATTTCATTTTTTAAAAAAATATGTCGCTAAAGTTGACCAAAAAAATATTGCTCACCAAATCGTCGCTAAAGGTTAAATAAATAACTAATTGGATTTTTTTTTTTACCGTAAAACCAACATAAAATTTTGGGATGTTACACTTAAAGTACTTTTTGGGTAATTGAATTCTCTCGTTCAAAGAAAGACATTTTCATGTCTCAAAGAAAATATGCACTAGATATTTTACA
>JAVXUP010004396.1:0-33196 GCA_033070095.1 Escallonia herrerae | reverse complement strand
AGCACCAAGGCATCCATTTAAGCACCAAGGCATCCATTTAAGCACCGATACATATTGCTTCATTTTGATTTTTCTGTAGCCACTATAGATTACGAGAAGAAAATCAAATCTACCACTTTGAAATAGAGCTTATACATTCAAGTTTTTTTCTATAATTTATGCAGTCATAAGGCCCATACCTGGCAAGAAAATGAGCCCAGCTGAATGACGTGATAAAGGACTTCCACATTCATTCCACACATCAGGCAAGCGTCATCGCATCAAACACCCATTTTCCTTAAATTGGTTGTCGTGGGTAAAATGTTGTTGCATGCCATCTAGGAAAACACCTTGGCCTTGTTAGGCACCTTAGAACCCCATATGACATCTAGTGCCGCAACTTGAGTTGGATTCTTGTTCATACTCTACTGACTTGTTTAACAGCTTTAAGCCCGTGTAATGAGTCTATAAACACATCGGACAAAAACAAGCCCTTTTTGTCATAATGCCAAATCAAGCTAACCAGGCTATTTGTTAATTACCAAAAGGAGTATAGAGGATCAATATTGCCTCATGAGACCAAACAGTACTGTTGACAAGACCACAGTTCAGAGTACTGCTTGTCGACTTATCGATTTTGATGATTTCAAATTCATTTTTTTTAACACTAATCTGACAAACTTATTAAGATAATCATTTCAGGATTTATCTTAATCAAACAAAGTCAAGATGATGCCTTGGACAAAGCTTGAACTCGGACTTGGACAAAGCTTGAACTCGGAGACTCAAACTACCTTGAAGATACAAGAACCTGAAGCTTTTTATTTTATCCATGTTCGCATATCTAAGTCCTTCTTAAAAGATCTCACAGAAATTCAAGTAGAGAACCAAACTGAATGTTTCAGTCGAAGGCAAACAGTTTGCATTCAACTCAATTTTGTGCAGTTCCTTCGTTCTAGTCTTAAAAAGAAGTTTTCATTCGAAACAAAACTTTTCAGTCTAATGAAATGGGGTTTTCGGTCTACTCAATTCTTCAGTGTTTGTTCTCACCAAGTTTTCAGTCGACTCAATCTTTTGTTTCAGTCGAATCTATTTTCAGGCTTTCTCTTCACAACGGTTCATTTTTCTTCTCTAGTATAAAAAGAGGTCCTTGAGAGCTTTTTAAGATACTTCTGGAAAATATTTTTCAATACTCTCTTTAACTCATCTCAAAACACTCTCTCATCTTGTTCTCTTATTCTCATCTATTCTCTGTTGATTGAGTTCATCTTTGAGATAATCTATTGTAAGCTTCTTGGTTTGATTCTTGAAAGAATATAGATCTTTCCACCTAAGAAGGCTTAGTCTTAGTTATTCATTGTAACATCTGCTCAACAAGGAGCTTGTTGGTTGTATTCAAATTGTAAATCTCTTTTCATTTGTAAATTGTTGAAAACCTTGAAAGGGTTTTAGAAATTGTACTGCGGTTTGAGCTAGCACCCGAAGCTAGCCGGTTAGTGAAAGGTTCGAGTAGGTCTTCCTTGTGTGGAGTGCTCGGGGATTAGACATAGGCTGGTGGGGCCGAACCAGTATAAATCTCTGTGTTGAATATATTGCTGTTATATCAGTAATTACTCTGTAACCTCATTTTTAATTTATGCTCAAAAGTTGTAAAACACCTATTCACCCCTTTCTAGGTGTACTTAGGGACTTACACTGTTATGCGGAATCGATCTATTAACACCCCTACACGTTTGTTAGGACTCATATTTTTTTGGGTGGTGATTTGACATCTAGTGTGAGAAGTTAAGGCATCCTCCGCCCCTCCCCCAATTTTTTTCTTGGACTTTTGACATTGGCAATCAGCCATTTAGAGCTAGCTTATATCACTCTCGTCACTCCCATAAAGCCTTTACAAGTTAGGGAAGGGTTATGACCTAACTTGGCATTGAAAGAGTCTGTGTGCAAAAAGTATTTAGTTTTTAGGATTCTAGTAAGCAAAGAATTGGGAAAGGTAACCAGTTTCCAAGCCTGTTTTCATAACAAGGCAATGTTGAACACCTTCATTTTCCTGAACACATCCCTAATAATCCTTTCTTTTACACAAAAGATCTTAGCTCATCCAATGAAGTTTCCTTTTGCCAATCTTAGTTCCCCACCAATATGCACTATTAGGGATTCAAGGTCCCAAGAAATGTATGTTGGTAAATAAAAAGCAGGACATCTTATGAGGGAATCGCTTGGTTGGCAAACTTTGTAAGTACCCAGTTGCCAGCTTATGATAAAAACTTGGATTCCCAGCTTTAATCTTCGTCCAGGCTCGTCCTCTTACGAAACTAAAAACGCTCTTGCCTGGATCTTCCAATAGTTGATGGGAGGCCTAAGTGTTTATCATGTGCAGCTACCACATGAATTCCCAAAGTCTTGCTCATTCCATGCTTCATCTCCTTAGATATGCTTTCGCTGGAAGCTATCGCCATTTGTGAAAGTTACCAATTATTTGTCTTAAGGCTATTTCATAAGTCTAAAGGATATTCAGTACCACCCCAGCTTCGTTGTTTGTTGCATTGAGAAACAACAAGATATCCTCATCAAATAGAATATGGAATAATCTCGGGCACACTCCGAATTTAGTCCCCGTTGGTATAAACCTTGTATTCTCCATTTCAATGAAAAGAAGAGAAACCTTCTGCACAAGTAAAAAACAAATAAGGAGATAGAGAGGTTTCAGTGACAGAGTCCCCTTTAGGGATAAATATGACCCATGCGTTCCGGATTGAACAAAATAGGATACAAAACAATAGTTATATAAGTAATGACAAGAACTATCCATTTCTCATGAAAACCCAGCTTTCTAAACATTTCTTCCAAAAAACACCATGCAACCTTATTATATGACATAATCATATCAAGTTTTGCCGCCACATGACCCGTTACCCCATAATTTAATTCTTAGAATAGTGGTTTAAATAGTGGTTTATCTCATAATCTGTAATGACCTGGTCCACCGCCCCACCACAAGACGATACATCTCTTAAAAGGGCTAGTCAAGTAGGTACTTATGAGTTCATGTGTATGGTGTTATAAGGCTAACCACAAATCACCTCACATCTTATGTGAGATATTACAATCTTTCCACCTTATGCCTTAGCGTTCTCGCTAAGGCTTGATCACACATAGCACAAAATCTTCCTCTCTAGCCAATGTGGAATATACTCAACTCATCCTTTGTTGCCCCAACCATCCTCTTGATGTGAGATATACCCGAACTTGCCTTTATTTCTCCCAACCATCGACAACCCGCTTAGATAGCACAGCCCGAGCTTTTCAGAGATAGTTCTAACACCATCGTAATGACCCAGTTCACGGCCCCACCACAGAGCAATGCCTCCTTCAAAAGGGCTAGCCAAATAGGTACTTATAAGTTAATGAGAATGATCTTATAAGGTTAATCACAAATCATCCCACATTCGATGTGGGATATCACAATGTACCCACTTTATGCCTTAGTGTCCTCGCTAAGGCTCGATCACACATAGCCCATAATCTTCCTCTTTGGCCGATGTGGGATATAACCAGCTCACCTTTACTGCCCCAACCATCCTCTTGACGAAGAATATACTTAGGCTTGCCTTCTTTTCCCCAACGATTAGCATCCTGTCTGGATAGCCTAGCCCGAGCATTTTAGAGTCAGTTTTGATACCATCTATAACGACTCAAGCCACGACTCCACCACAAAAGGTAATGTCTCCCTTAAAAGGGCTAGCCAAATAGGTATATATGAGTTCATGGGCAGGGTCTTATAAGACCAATCACAAATTATCTCACATCTGATGTAAAATATCATAATCTCTCCACCTTATACCTTAGCATCCTTGTTAACGCTCGATCACACATAGCACATAATCTTCCTCTTTAGTCAATGTGTGATATATCTGGCTCATCCTTCGTTGCCGTAACCATAGTCTTGATGTGGGACCCAACCATCGACAACTAGACTGAATAGCCCAGCTTAAGCTTTTGAGAGTCGACTTTGATACCATCTGTAAGAACCCGGTCTACAGCCCCACCATAAGGCAATGCCTCCCTCAAAAGGGCTAGCCAAGTAGATACATATAAATTTATGGGCAGGGTCTTATAAGGCCAATCACAAATTACCCCACATCTAATGTGGGATATAACAATCTCCCCACCTTATGCCTTAGTGTCCTTATTAAGGCTTGATCACACAGCCCAAAATCTTCTTATCTAGCCGATGCAAGATATACCCGGCTCACCATTCATTGCCCCAATCATCCTCTTGATGTGAAACATACTCAGACTTACCTTCGTTTTTCCCAACCATCGCTAACCCGACTTGATAGCCCAACCCGAGCTTTCAAGAGTCGGCTCTGATACCACCTTATGCCTTAGCATCCTCGTTAAGGCTCGATCACACATAGCCCAGAATCTTCCTCTCTAGTCGATGTGGAATATACTCCGCTCACCCTTTGTTGTCCCAACCATCCTCTTTATGTGGGATATACTAGGTCTTATCTTTGTTTCCCCCAACCATCGGCAACCTGATTGGATAGGCCAGTCTGAGCTTTCGAGAGTCCGCTCTGATACTATCTACAAGGACCCGATCAACGGTCCCATCATACCCATCATAAGAAATGTCTGCCTCAAAATGGCTAGCCAAGTAGGTACTTATGAATTTATTATAAGGCCAATCACAAATCATCACACATCTGATATGGGATGTCACAATCTTTCCACCTTATGTCTTTGCATCCTTCCTAAGGCTCAATCACACATAGCCTAGATTCTCTCTTTATAGCCAATGTGAGATATACCCGGCTTACCCTTCATTGCCTCAACCATCCTCTTAATGTGGGGTGTACTTGGCCTTGCCCTCATTTTTCCGAACCATCGGTAATCCAGCTGATAGCTCAGCTCGAGCTTTCGAGAATCGGCTCTGGTACTATCTCTAATGACCTGTCCACGACCCCACTACGGGGCAATGTCCCCCTCAAAAGGGCTAGCAAAATAGGTACTTACGAATTCATGAACATGGTCTTATAAGGTCAATCACCAATCATCCAACATCTGATGTGGAATATCACAATCCACTATTATACTGTCGGTAATTAAATGCCTAGGGCTAAAAGCACTTTAGCTTTCAGCATTGAGTTAGGCATGGTTTCAAATAATCAGCCAAAGCATTGGAGGCTATCTTATAAACCACATTACAAAGGCTTACATGTCATAATTATAAGGACAACACATGTCATTCATGGATAGGTTGAATGATCATGCGTTCAGAAATGCCAAGACAGATCTACAACACCAATACCAACAATATGGCCATAGATTAAAAAAACAAAGTGGCATGCATTCACAGGGGCGGAGCCACTATTGTACGAGGGGGTGCTATAGCCCCCCTCAGATTTTGAAAAAAAAATTATATATAATTTTTTTTCCATAATTTTCACACTTTCTTCGGTTCTCTCTCTCTCTTCGGCTCTCTCTCTCTCTCTGATCTGACTCTCTCTTCTCACCGAGACTGCAAGACACCGACGGACTATGCTTCTCACGGCGCGGCTGGCGCCTCACTTTGGCATCCACAAAACCACGACGGCACCGCAACGACACCGCGATGGCACAGCGACAAACCCACGACTGACGACACGATCTGGGCTCTCTTGTTTTCTAGATCTTTCTAGATCTACGCTGACGGTGACTTCGGTCTTCACTCCAACTCTCCAACAGTCCATCGGTGGCCAAGAAGTCCGGCGAGCAGCGGGCGACGAGTTGGTGACAAGTATGTTCTAACTTCCAAACTTTAATTTCACCTTTCATTGACTTGATCTAGTTGCCATCTCTATAAAATTTGTTTGTTATCTTTTTAGTATCATAGCTGAAATTAGGAATGGATTATGGATAATCTTGAGCATTGAATTGAATCAATTGATTATGGATAATATTGAGCATTGATTATGGTTAATGTTGAGCATTGATTATGGTTAAAGGTTAGCATTGATTATGGTTAATGTTTAGCATTGATTATGAATAATCTTGAGATATTGAGATATTGATTATGGTTAATGTTTAGCATTGATTATGGATAATCTTGAGATATTGATTATGCTTAATGTTTAGCATTGAGATATTGAGATTGATGGAGGATGGGACCCAATTGGATTAAGATATCGAATGTGTGATTTAGTTGAATGGTGGGTTGAAATTAGGTTAACGCAATAATGAAACATGACTGAAAAAGTAAAAGAATAAAATATTTTTGATTAATTAGGTTATTTGATTGATAATTGATGGATTGATATTGAAAATAAAATGTGTTTTATTTTCAGAATGGATAAGTACTATAAAAAGAAACCAAAGTTTGAAGAAGTGCAGCCTAGTAAGAATGAGCGTATAAATGAAGATACTATTCAACAGTCTCTAATTCCAACAGTAAGGGACAAGGCTCCCATTGTGCACCGTGATGTTCATTTCGGGCATTCAAGCAGAATTAGCGATGAGTTCAACTCTGACGAGCTTTATTTCGGATCCTGGGTTGCGTCCAAATATTTGGGATTATGGTTCTAATGTTCGAGATAAAGTTCGACGAGCGTATTGGTCGAAAGGTCCTTGCCAACCTCGTCACCACAGTTTTCCATTTACACAACTCGGAACTCAGTCTTGTCGATTTGTTTCTTCTTGGTTTGACATTTATTCGAGTTGGTTGGAGTATAGTGTAGCAAAAGATGAAGCATTTTGTTTGTGTTGCTACTTGTTCGGAAGTGTTCATGGGGAGCAAGGGGGTGGTGGTGCTTTTGTTAAGCATGGTTTTAAAGATTGGAGAAAGAGGGATAAATTCCAAAAACATGTTGGAGAAGTTGGTAGTTCACACAACCTTGCTTTAACTGAGTGTCAAGCCTTTGATAACCCTAAGCAGAGTATTGAAGTAGTTTTGTCCAAGAAAACAGATGAAAGTAAGGTTCAATACCGTACTCGCTTGACTGCATCAATTGATGTCATTCGGTTCTTCTAACGTCAAGGCTTGTCTTTCCGTGGGCACATAGAATCTAATGAGTCTGAAAATCAGGAAAATTTTCTAGAACTTTTAGGGTTTCTTGCTGATCACAATGAAAACGTGAAAAAAGTCACATTGTCAAACGCTCTTCAGAATCTGAAATTGACTTCACCACAAGTTCAGAAAGAAATTGTTAGTGCCATTGCCGGAGAAATATGAGATGCAATTGTTGGAGACATGAAATCTGAATTATTTTCTATTTTAGTTGACGAGTGTCGTGATATTTCAGTCAAAGAACAAATGGGAGTTAACTTCAGATATGTGGACAAAAGAGGACGTGTGATTGAACGTTTTCTTGGTATAATCCATGTTGCTAGTACCACTGCCTTATCATTGAAAGATGCGATTGACAGTTTATTTGCAATGCATGAATTGAACATTTCAAGGGTTCGTGGACAAGGCTATGATGGAGCAAGCAATATGCAAGGTGAATTCAATGGTCTTAAAACTTTAATTCAGAGGGAGAATAAAAGTGCGTATTATATTCATTGCTTTGCTCATCAACTTCAACTCACTCTTGTAGCCGTTGTAAGAAAAATGCTCAGATTTCATTGCTCTTTAATTTGGTTGCTAAGGTCGTAAACACCGTGGGAGTTTTATGCAAATGAAGAGATGCTATTCGAGAAAGTGAAGCCATTAGTCTTGCTTATGCCCTTGAGAGTGGTGATATCGTCAGTGGTCGAGGTTTAAATCAAGAAACTAGCATCAAAAGAGCAGGAGAGACCCGTTGGGGGTCACATTACAGTGCATTATTCAATTTGAGTCATATGTTTGCTTCAGTCATGGTCGTGATTAATAAGGTTGTTGAGGATGCTACAGATTATGATCAGAGAGGTGAAGCATTGATTCTTTTGAATACAGTGCCAACTTTTGGTTTTGTCTTCAACATGCATATGATGATAACTATTTTGGGGTTGACGAATGAACTTTCACAATCATTACAAAAGAAAGATCAAAACATTGTGAATGCAATGATGTTGGTATAAAAAACAAAGCAATGATTGCAAATGTTAAGAGATAATGGGTTGGAAGACTTGCTGGAAGAGGTCTCAAAATTTTGTATAAAACACGATATTGACGTATTGGACATGAGTGCGAGGTTTGTAGCCCCGGGGAGGCGAAGACGTAATGCTGAAGAAGGAACAAATTATTACCACTATCGTGTTGATACTTTTTTAATGGTTGTTGATTTGCAAATAAGTGAATTGAATAATCGTTTCAGTGAGGTAACCACGGAGTTGCTTATTTGTATGGCATGTCTCGATCCAAGTGATGATTTTTCCACTTATAATAAGAAGAATTTGATACGTCTTGCACAGTTTTATCCATATGACTTTTCCCCGATAAAGCTTAAGGTACTTGAAAGTCAGCTCGAGACTTATATTATGGATATGCGCTCATGTGAAGAACTTTATGAAGTCAAGGGGATTGGTGAACTTGCTATAAAGTTGGTTGAGTTGAAAAAGGATGTGATATATCCTTTGGTATACTTGCTTTTGAAATTGGTCTTACTTTTACCTATTACAACTGCTACTGTAGAAAGGGCTTTCTCTGCAATGAAGATAATAAAGACTCGACTTCGAAATCGCATGGGAGATGAATGGATGAATGATAGCTTGGTTTCTGACATTGAGAAGAATGTCTTCAAAACTATTGAGAATGATGCTATTATCAAGCGTTACCAATCTTCGGCGCCTCATCGAATAATTATTTAGTACTTTCGTTTGTAAACTCTGAAATATTTATTTTGTATTTGCTTTTGTTGTACTGTAAAGAGTCTTTAGTAGCTCTCATGAAATTAAATAAGACTTTTTGTATGTTTTTTCGTATTTTTTTGTGTATTGTCGAAAAATGCACTTTTTTTTGTTGCTATTTTACTAATAAAAAAAATTATTAATTTCGATATATATTTAGCACCTCCTAAGATGAAATCCTGACTCCGCCCCTGTGCATTCAGGTCTGGGAACTTCGGAAGGAAACATATAGAAATGGGAAGAACGTGTCTTTTTAAATGTGTATTGTCCAGTCAATTTGTAACGGTCGTAAGAAAATCCTAGTTGTCATTATTTTCTTAAAATCATTATTTCATGTGCAAAGCGTCTGAGCTTTATTGGTCCCTCTAAACAAATGGAGCTATGGTGGATTATTCAACGCATTTCAGAGATGTGATCACAACTTCCAAGTAATCAGGCCGGTCAATCTCCTGTGTGACAGTTAAATTGTACCGTGTGGCCGGTTAGCTCAGTTCAGAAATTAGTGACCACATCAACCAACCATGTTTCGTGCATGTGTAACGTGCCGGTTGGCCAGCACCGGAACTTGTGCTTTTATGGTTTCAAGTGGGTCAACCGACCATCCAAACGAAGGATCTCTTTTGTCCCACTCTTTTCAAGACTTTTCTATGCTCAATCATAAATTTGAAAATGGAGAAATTGTGCTAGGAAGTAGCATGAGAATTGGCCTTATATATACCCCATTTCATTGGTTGGAGCTTCACTGCAAGAAAAATCACACACTCGTTCCTCTTAGTAAGTGAACATGATGGATTTTGCTTGTTTTGGAAACAAATTGAAATACCTTTGTAGCTCCTCATGTCTCAAAGTGTCATGTTTTTGCAGATCGACATGGCTTCTTCTGCTATGTTTGTACCGTTACGTTGTCCTTCGAGTAAACCCATTTTCGCTACAAGTTTTCTATTTTGTCTCTGTTTCGTCAGTGGGTTTCTGGGTTCTCAAGGCTTTCAAGCCAAGAACCAACAACTTCAAACCTAGGGACTTCGATTTGTTTTTCACGTCCGTGTCCGCCACCACAGTTTCGAGCATGTCCACCGTAGAAATGGAGGTCTTCTCCAATGCCCAGCTCCTAGTTTTAACCGCCTTGATGTTCGTAGGCAGCGAGGTCTTCACTTCCATGGTTGGCCTTCACTTGGTCAGGTCCAACCTGTGGAGGTCAAGGAAAAACCAATGCAAAGTTAATTCTTCCGGTAGCGACCTAGGCCTTTCAAGTCCTACAGATTCTCTCAATGAGGTCGAGTTGGGAACCATAGAAGCAGCAAGGGCTGATTCCGAGAGATCAAGGTCACATTTCGACATTTTCCAAGGCGCTATCATGACATTAGATAGAGAGAATTTGAGGCAGGATTCGGTAAAATTTTTGGCCACTGTAGTCTTGGGTTACCTTGTAGTGATTAATGTAGTTGGGGTAGTATCTGTGCTAGTTTATATAGCAGCCATTTCGAGTGCAAAAGATGTGCTAAAGAAGAAGGGGCTTAGGACGTTCACTTTCTCCGTCTTCACAACAGTTTCAACCTTTGCTAGCTGTGGCTTCGTTCCAACGAACGAAAACATGACGGTATTCAGCAAGAATTCGGGTCTACTCTTAATTCTGATTCCTCAAGTCCTCCTGGGCAACACGTTGTTCCCGTCGTGCTTGCGGTTTTGCATCTGGTTTCTTGGAAAATTTGTTAAGAAAGGGGAAGCCAGGTACCTGTTGAAAAACACGGAGGAGATAGGCTATCTGCATCTGCTTCCTGGTCTGCATTCATCACTATTGGTGGTGACAGTTTTGGGGTTCATCTTGGTCCAGTTCATACTTTTCTGTTCAATGGAGTGGAATTCAGCTGCATTGGGTGGACTGAATTCCTACCAGAAAGTCATTGGCACGTTGTTCCAAACTGTGAATGCAAGACATACGGGCGAAACTATTGTTGACCTCTCAACTATCGCCCCTGCCATTTTGGTGGTGTTCGTCGTCATGATGTTAGTCTCATCCCTCCCTCTCTCTCTCTCTGGTCAATATTCATATGACGACCATGTTAAAATGCAAAGACACGATAAAATGAACATAAATTTTGCCAGCACTTTCAATTTGGGTCACTAATGCATCATTGCTAGCTTCTTCGTAAGCTAAAATATAAGATCATTTCGACTTTGTACAAATCGTTTCACACTCCTGCCTTTGTCACAATATAATCACTACCATCAAATGGTCAACAATCGAAGTTTTAACCAAATCGTTTGATTCTCGTATTTTGAAGAATAAATTGCTAGTCGTTTTCAATAAAACCTTGACAAGTCAAACGAGTGTAAGGAAAAAGAAAATAAAGTTAATATTTAATGGTTCAATTTCAATTTCGAACGAGAAGTCCATGAAAAAGAAGTTCTGACTTATTTGTGCTCTAGCATTATGAATGGCCTTAGTATAATTCTACCCTTTTGGAGATGTATATGTATGACAATGCGCAAAATAGGTTTCATCGAGCACTAATAAGCATAAACTTCTTAATTTTGATTTAAAAAAGGGATCTTATCCAGTTAAGCAAAAGAACACAGCAAGTACGACCTTCAATTGTTTGTCAATACATCATCAACCTAGGATGCTAAACTGAACCAATAATACTAGAAAATTAGTTTATATATAAAAAAATAAACTCTATATTCTATAAAGTACACACCCATACTTTTATGAACAATTGATATCGATGCTTTTGTGTGACTTTCTTGTATAAAATAAAAAATAAAAAAAAAGTTTGCCCTCTTTCTCTCTCAGATAGGCAAGCGCGCGCACCCGTACACACGGAGCCAACAAACCTTGAAAGTAGCTGTCATAGTTTCGGCCAAACTCGGCTTACCTCATAAGGGAGTATAAACCTCGTTACCCAAAACAAAAAAAAAAGGCTTCAACTGGCCTAATAGTTTGCACCAAAAGGTGGCTTCGAAAACTCTCAGACTGCAACCCCGCATCAAAATCAAACATTACAAACCAAACCCCCTCACTTTAAATACATGGAGCTTTTGAATATATATGTTTATTGAGGTATAAAACCTAACCCAGATTAATCAGAACTACCTACCACTGTCTGTGTTGTCAGTTCCTAGTTTGCTAATAAATAAAAACCTCAATCATGGCTTTGTAAGTGTTCAATAATGCATACTTTTCCATGATTGCTTGCGTCGATGACCAGTCTGGAATTTGAAAATGCATTATTGTGGCCGATCAACATAAACCGAATATAATACTTTTAAAGTACGAAATATTTTGATTTTCATACTGAGAGGGTGTACCTTGAGTGAAGTCCAAATAATTGATAGTTCTTAACACAATTTCCAGCAAAGAAAACTATTTCCTGCGTGATAGCTAGATTTAATCACGCATGGTGTCAACTATGAAGCCTAATTAATGAGAGAATATTCGTTATAAACCACCATAACGAATAGAAAAGCAAGCCATACATGTGTGAGACCCGCAAGAAGTTAATAGAATTGGATACGTTTAACCCTCTACAGCTTTTGCAATAGAGAGTTTTATGCACTTGGTTACCCTTCTTGAATAAATGAAGTGAAAAGACTCTAGCTTTACAATTGGTCTTGATGTACTTCAGCTTACCATTTGACTTCACAGTTTTGGCCTGATAGTATTGCCACCTTAATTTTTGACAGGTATCTTCCACCTTATACTTCATTTTTACCGACTAAAAGTGATAGAGAGTGGGCACTGAAGTCTGAAGGGAGAAAGAAAAGAAGTGGGGAGAATTTCATATTCTCACAGCTTTCTTATTTGGCCATCTTTATTGTGCTCATTTGCATAACGGAAAGGAAGAAGATGAAGGAAGATTCCCTCAACTTCAATGTCTTAAACATTGTAGTTGAAGTAATAAGGTATGATCTCTCTCTCTACACACACACACACACACACACTCTTTCTGCAAACACCTCCCTCCCCTGCGAGTTAAATATTTTCATAACGTGAGCAGATGATGTAGTCGTTACGTAGCTTAGAACATGAATTAAAACCTTGTAAATGTAGTAGATGAAAGAGTTCCATTAAATTGATAAAATGGATAGGTGAAACGAATTTGCATGTTCAAATAGGGAAAAATTTTGGCTGCTATCCCAGTTCCTCCTACCCCCTATATATCAATCGTCTCTAAATATTTTTAGTGACTTTTATTTAGTGACGCTAAAAAAGTGCTGCTAATAATTGTAACTGAAAGTGTTAGAAGAAAAGTTATTGAAAATATTTAGCGACTATACATTATCATTATACATTGGATCGATGGAAGATTTTTACTACTCGGATCGGACCAAAGCTTTCTCAAGTAGCAAGTAAAAGTTTCTCTTAAAGTCAAGCAATTCCCTTTACCACGGCAGAGATAGAAGAGCACCAAATACTCTAATTATTCTTATCTTTATGTGGGGTACCTCATTCTCTCTCTCTCTCTCTCTCTCTCTCACAACTTGGCCACTCTTTACCTCCAGATTTCAATCTTCAAACTGGAATATAGGTAATAATTGAGCCAGATCACAGCCTCCGCATTGAATTCTGTTGAAGAAGGACGTCGATAGATACAAAACATGCATCTTATTCTTATGCCGGCTCTTGCTGTTTTGCAGCGCTTACGGAAATGTCGGGTTTTCCACCGGCTATAGTTGTTCACGTCAGCTGAAGCCCGATGGTAGTTGTGAGGACAAATGGTTTGGGTTTGCAGGAAAATGGAGTGACGAGGGAAAACTGATCCTCATTATTGTCATGTTTTTCGGGAGACTGAAGAAGTTCAATATGGAAGGAGGTAAAGCATGGAAGCTCTTGTAAATTTTAGGAAACAACTTTGATTTTCATGCCCTGGGAGCAGCGTAAGCCAGCAAGGAGTTTGCTAGTGTCTGAAGGGCCAAAGATGTATTGCAACTGAAGTCTGATTGTATATTCCTATACATGAATGAAAATATAGTTTTATAGTCACGAGTCGACCATGGAAGCAGCCTGCAAACTATCTTCACCTAGATGTCTATCTTTGATTTTGACTGCAAACTAAGAGCAGCAGCAATGAACTGCTTGGGCCAGATCTCACCCTTAAATGGCTAAAGGCTGCACGTTTCAGCTAAAAACAGGACCTACACCAAGGTGGAAGAAAACAAGAGAAGGCTTGTATTATCCAGATCAATTAAGATATATATATATATGGGAGCCGATCCCTATCGACCTGTGGAGAAATAAAATTTCTCCACCCAACCGCTACAAAGAGTAGCGGTTGCCATTATTACTCCCAAATACACAACCGCAACACATTGTTGCGGTTGCGCCCCCATGGCCCCCCCTCCCCCTACCCCCCTTCCCCCCGTCTCCCCCCAACCCCCCTGCCCAACCGCAACTCTTTGTTGCAGTTGGCCCCCCTTCCCCCACGTGGTGTCCCCCTTCCCCGCCACATGGCCTTCCCCCTTCCCCCATGGCCCCCTTCCCCCGTCCTCCCCTCGCCCGCCACGTGGCCTCCCCCTTCCCCCCATGGCCCCCCTTCCCCCCGTCCTCCCCTCCCCCCATGCCCCCCCATGCCCCCAACCGCAACACTTTGTTGCGGTTGGCCCCCTTTTCCCGGTCCCCCTTCCCAATTCCCCGCCACGTGTCCCCGTCCCCATCTCCCCCGCCACATGGCACCCCTTCCCCCGCCACGTGGCCCCGTCCCCCCCCACCATGCCCAACCGCAACACTTTGTTGCGATTGGCATCCCCCGGTCCCCCTTCCCAATTCCCCGCCACATGTCCCCGTCCCCCTCTCCCCCGCCACATGGCACCCCTTCCCCCGCCACGTGGCCCCGTCCCCCCCACCATGCCCAACCGCAACACTTTGTTGTGATTGGCATGCCAACCGCAATAAAGTGTTGCGGTCCCCACCCCCTCACGTGGTGTCCCCCCCCCCCCCCCGTGATGCCCCCCATGGCCCCCCCTTCCCCCTCCCGTGATGCCACATGGTGTCCTTCCCCCTCACTCACGGATTTTTTTTTTCTTCTTTCTTCTCTTTCCTTCACTTTTTTCTCTTTATAATCCCTCCTCCCCGAACCCTTTCTTTCACTCTCCATCATCTTTACCAACTATCTTCATACTCCATATCTCACCTACAACAATACAAACAAAAAATTTTTACGCTAGAAGCTCGGTGGATAACCGCTAGAAGATCGGTGGATTTTTCTTTAAATATATCAAGTCAAAACAAGTAAGTATTTTTTGGGTTTTCTTATAATTCAATTTAATTTCAAGTTCAAAAATAGTCATTGTAGACTCAAATCGAAGATAACGAAAATATAAATTGAAGGAAACAAAAATCAGATCAATCGGAGATCGGATGAGCGGTATTACATTTATAGATTCCAAAATAGCGATTTTTAGGGCGTCTAAATTAGGATTTTTCACGAATTTATAAAAAAATATCTAGAACTAGATTTTGCCAAAGTACAAAAAAGAGACCCTAGTTATTTTTAAAAGATCTATATCAGGGAAAAATTTCAGACTTTTTCAAATACTGGAAAGGGGTTAACTGATACGGGGAACTTTGAAACTTTGCACTGTAATTTAAAATATCAAGCCAACTCGATTTTGCCCGAAACTTTTATGAGAACCCTAGGATGTTAGGAAGTTCCATCCCCCAGGATTTTGGGCCATTCCGAAGTCGTTAGCTATTTTTTGGCCGAACAGGCTTTTAAGCGCTCGATCCGGACACCGGTTCGGGATTTTTGGGCGAAAAGTCCGTAGAATACTTTTTAGATCAAGAAAGAATTCGGGAAGCTTAAAATAGCATTTCAAAGCACTTTTGAGATTGTTCTGATGCCATGGGTATTTTGGTAATTTGCCATCCAGAGAGGGGTATTTTGGTAATTTGCCATCCAGAGAGGGGTATTTTGGTAATTTTACGGTGTTAAGTTTTTCAAAGGACTTTCTAGTCTAGAAATGTAAGTAAAACACCTGAAAGGTTGTTTTGAAACTGGTTTGGGGCGTTAGGATGATAATGAACCCCCGGGGGCATTTTGGTAATTTGCCGCTCATTAGAGGTATTTTGGTAATTGAACATTGTAACACAAGTGGAGGAAATAATTTTGGTTTAAGACACTGTGTGTGTTCCTAGGGTGTAACACTATGTGTGTTTAATGTGAATACGAAACGTAATTGTCGCTAAAGGTGAAAACTTAATTAGACAGTTTTTCACAAATTTATAAAAAATAGCTAGAGCTAGATTGTGCCAAAGTGCAAAAAAGAGACCCTAGTTATTTTTAAAAGATCTATATCAGGAAAAAATTTCAGATTTTTTCCAAAGACTGGAAAGGGGTTAACTGATAGGGGAACCTTGTAACTTTGCAGTGTAATTTAAAATATCAAGCCAGCGCGATTTCGCGCGAAACTTTTATGAGAACCCTAGGATGTTGGGAAGTTCCATCCCCCAGGATTTCGGGCCATTCCGAAGTCGTTAGCTATTTTTTGGCCGAACGGGCTTTTAAGCGCTCGATCCGGACACCGGTTCGAGATTTTTGGGCGAAAAGTCCGTAGAATACTTTTTAGATCAAGAATGAATTCAGGAAGCTTAAAATAGCATTTCAAAGCACTTTTGAGCTTGTTCTGATGCCAGGGGCATTTTGGTAATTTGCCACCCCGAGAGGGGTATTTTGGTAATTTTACGGTGTTAAGTTTTTCAAAGGACTTTCTAGTCCAGAAATGTAAGTAAAACACCTGAAAGGTTGTTTTGAAGCTGGTTTGGGGCGTTAGGGTGATAATGAACCCCCGGGGGCATTTCGGTAATTTGCCGCTCATCGGGGGTATTTTGGTAATTGAACATTGTAAAATTTTCCGCAACTGGAGGAAAGAGTAGGAGTGTAAGACACCCGAAAAGTTATTTTAAAGTTGTTCTGAGATGTTTGTTGGGTCGATAGCTGCCAGGGGGTATTTTGCTTAAGTTGGGGGTGTTTTGGTAACTCATCCCCTTTAAAATTTGATAAAGGAAATATTTGGTATATAATTGATGTAATACATTTAAAAAGTAGTTTTAAAGCGGTTTTGAGGTGTTGGGGCTGTAGCGGCCATCGGGGGGTATATTGCTAAATAACCACGTTGGCGCTAAATTTTAGGGAACAAGCGTAATTAAGCGTTCGGAGTTGTGAGAAGTGAGGAATTGTTTTAATACATTGAAATAATGAGATAATTACTATTGCTAATGCGTTGGTAAGCTAGGTTAAAGATCCATTTATAGTTTTGGAATGTAAATATTATGGATACTAAGTTGGTTTACGATTATATTTTGTTCTTAGATATATGAATTTCAACGCCGGACCTCATGATACATCAATCCTATACGATGACGATGACCACGTCGCGAGGCACGTATTTGACGGTGTCGATAGGGGTGTTTTGGAAACAATTCAAAGCACAAGTCACCACGATGAGTGGGTACTAAACGAGGAACAAATACAACTATTACACCGTCAAAATTTATCTATGTTCACCGATCCCGGGATTTGGTCTCGACACGACGATTGCCTTATATCCGCTCTAGTTGAACGATGGAGGAGCGAGACGAACTCATTTCACTTCCGGTTTGGTGAAATGACTATTACATTAGAGGACGTCGGATTTATACTTGGAATCCCATGTCACGGCAAACCCATTACTTCGAGCAAAACGTCTGCATCCATAGCGAAGATGGCTAGGCAGTATTTTCCGGGAATTCCGAGGGAAGCTCTTACTACATACGGCGTATACGAAACTTATTGGAGCCATATTACTTCCGACGCATTCGAAAAACACGGTGCATCCGAAGTATATGGTGTTCTTGGAGGATCTTGAGGAGGTATACTCCTATTCGTGGGGTTCAGCTGTCCTTGCGCACCTATATCGAGCACTGCACAAAGCTACGAGAAAGGGTGCCAAGTCCATTGCCGCCTGCCTCACTCTATTACAGGTTTGAGCATTTATTTTCTTGGTTGACGTGTCAATATATTCTAGCATTAATGTGCTAATTCCAGATAATGTTTGCATTCACAGGTTTGGTCTTACGAGAGGCTACCCACGGGTCGTCCACAACCGCGGGAATATTCCGATGAGACGTGGCCTAGGGTGTGGGCCTGGGGGCCTACGACCAACCGGAGGAGACGGGTAGACCCGCACCACCATCTAAAGTTCTATCGGGGGGAACTAGAGATACTCAATGCATCCCAGGTGACGTGGCAGCCATATAGCAAGGTGATGCATCGGTTGGATGAGTGGTGTTGGCAACTTCCGGTGTCGTACGTGCTGGCAGGTTTGGTTCGGGTGCCGCTATTCACTTCGAAGTATGTGAGTTTCAGATGCCCGATCGAGCTATGAAGGCAAGCTGGCTGTCTACAAGGGATACCAAAACCCGTTGTATTGACACGAGGTGGCAAGAAACATATGATAGCCTTGTATCGCTGAAGGCCGACGGCATCAGCATTGAGGAGTACCTGCAATGGTTTCTCAAGGTGACGCGCACGAGGGTGAATCGCCCTTCCCAGGCGAGGAAGACATCGTATGCGCCACGTGAGATCTATGACCAGTTCTGGGCATTGAACATTGTAAGTCATGCTAGTGTTGTTTCAATTTTTATTTGCGCACCTTATCTACCATGCCTGAAATGATTAGCCATATTTTGTATGCATGTTTTTTAGGTTGACCAGGGCACTGAGGTGTTCAAGCAGCTGGAGGGGTTTGACTGGTTTGTCGCGCAGGCTCCTGACAATCTCAAGAGGTCCATTGAGAGGTACAAGACTGAAGTTCAAAACTTTAGTCTTGCGTACCGGGGTTACCAAGGGGAGCCGTCTAGTCGCTTGCCTCCTGACGCGTACGACTATCAGCCCCAGAGTCAGGTGTGGGAGTCGTCTACTCGCTTGCCTCCTGACGCGTACGACTCTCAGTCCCAGAGTCAGGTGTGGGAGCCGTCTACTCGCTTCCCTCCTGACGCGTACGACTATCAGCCCCAGAGTCAGGTGTGGGAGCCGTCTACTCGCTTGCCTCCTGACGCATACGACTCTCAGCCCCAGATTCAGGTGACCCAAGTAGGAATCCAGGCATCGCGCCCAAGCATCCGGTCGGATAAAGGACAACCGACGAAGCCATTGAGTCCGGCCAAAAGGGATTGGATCGACCGGCACTACTTTGGGCATGAGCCAATCACTACAGCAGACTTTCCTGTTGCTTCATTCCTAGCTCACTCTGATATAAGACTGTTGGCGCCGAACACAGATATTTCAAATTTTGTCATTGACGCTTATATAGATCTGCTGCGTGTTAGAGAGCTAAATTATAACCCCTGCCAAACTTTGAAGCTCAACATGTATGCCTCTTTTGTTATCCCCTTCATGGTGAATAGCATGAAGGAGTTCACAGAATGGAGGAGGAAGCGAGGGACAAGCAAGGGTGAATGGCGACCATCTGCAAAAGTGCTTTCCTACTTGAACGCGGACTATCAATGTCACGCAGCTGAGGCGAACCTAATCATGCTACCTGCTCTTCATGCAAGCCACTTCTTCCTATTAGTTCTCTTTCCAGAGAATAAAGTGGTCCACATATACGATAGCCTAAGGGAAGACGGACCTGGTCGGCAGCTGGCGCAGATGTACTCCACGTACATCAATGCGGTGGTTAGTTTATATCTTGACCTTCGCTCATAGTCTATTCTTCTTGTTACATAGGCTTGATAACCTTTTTATTGTTGGATGCAGACTACTATCATTCCGCTAGCGTGTCGACATTTTAAGGGGGAAGCCATCACGAGCAAAACAATGATAGATCCTTGGACGGTCGTGACGATAGAAAACCGACCAAAGCAATATAACAGTCATGATTGCGGGATTTACGTCCTCAAGTACATGGACTACATAGCTCGCTCAGATGTGCTCGAATATGATACGTGGTCTCGAAACGATGCCTTGACGTTTAGATATAGGATAGCCTGGGAGCTGAAAAAGGGTGTAGCTAGACGCCTTCCTTACCATTATCCTGAGATGTAGTAGACGTTCGTATGTTTTTATTATTACTATTGTTAGATTTTGGATATTAAGGTTTGAAATTGAATTAATGTGTCTCATTTTTTTTTTTCTGAAATTGATACAATGGGCTAACTAGCGTGCCTAGGGTTCAATGAGCAAAAAAAAGTGACAAAAAAAATTACGTAATTTTTTGAAAGTTATGAATTGGGCCCTAAAGTGTGCCCGAACAGGCCCTTCGTAGGATAACCCAAAAAATAATGTGTCTCGTTTTTTTTCAAAATTGATACAAATGGGCTAACTAGCGTGCCTAAGGTTCAATGAGCAAAAAAAAAGTGACAAAAAAAATTACGTAATTTTTTGGAAGCTATGAATTGGGCCCTAAAGTGTGCCCGAACAGGCCCTTCGTAGGAAAACCCAAAAAATAATGTGTCTCGTTTTTTTTCGAAATTGATACAAATGGGCTAACTAGCGTGCCTAAGGTGCAATGAGCAAAAAAAAGTGACAAAAAAAATTACGTAATTTTTCGGAAGTTATGAATTGGGCCCTAAAGTGTGCCCGAACAGGCCCTTCGTAGAAAACCCAAAAAATAATGTGTCTCGTTTTTTTTCGAAATTGATACAAATGGGCTAACTAGCGTGCCTAAGGTGCAATGAGCAAAAAAAAAGTGACAAAAAAATTACGTAATTTTTCGGAAGTTATGAATTGGGCCCTAAAGTGTGCCCGAACAGGCCTTCGTAGGAAAACCCAAAAAATAATGTGTCTCGTTTTTTTCCGAAATTGATACAAATGGGCTAACTAGCGTGCCTAAGGTTCAATGAGCAAAATAAATGTGACAAAAAAAAATTACGTAATTTTTCGGAAGCTATGATTCACAAACCAAATCACAAATTTAAACATTATAAAAGTTCAATTTATACAACTGAAACATTAACCCTAACACTGATCATCATCATCATCGTCCTCCTCGACCATACTGCCAGGTTCGATACCTAACACTTTATAATGGTTTCTCTTGTCATGATCAGTCATCTTATTACACAACGCACACTTTCGTAATTTTTTTTGACCCGTTGCTTCTTCAATCGGATTCTTCATGCGTATTGCTCGTTTTCGCCCTTTTGTTTGAGAAATAATCGGATCAAAAATGTCGTCCTCCTCACCTTGCAGGCTAGTGCCGTCAATGACTGGCTGTGAAGCTCGATTGAATCTACCGGCTGGAGTCGTCCGACTAGTCGGAGTGTCCCGTCTTTCTGGTAATGCCATCCTAAACTGTGCAAGGTTAGCCTTATCCCGTGCGGCTGCTTCAACTTGATACCTGTACCCATCAAATGTTGACGCTGCATCCAATGATAAACCGTGCATGATGTTACAAAGGTGATTATATCGCAGCGTCTCAGATTGCTCGAAATCAACTGAAACATTGGGCACGTAAGGAATGTGACCGTGGACTCTATTGGCTTCCTTCGTCCACCGTTCCAAGATATACTGTGGAGGGATTTCATGAGCATTCTTGGCGCTAAAAACCCTCAACGCGTGTCGACAAAGTATACCTTTATGCTCAAACAGTTGACAGTTGCAATTAACCAACCCGGTGTCCATACAAACTGCTACGGTAAAATGTCTTCTGCTCCTCGGAGCCGACGAAGAGCACGGATTGGCGAAATTCGTCACATTTGTCAAAGCATAAACCTTGATCACTCTGGTGGAATACTCGTGCAACTTTGTCATGCTATATTGATTCGACTTTAGTAGTTCCTCTTGAAACTGTCTAAACATTTCCTTGGTATAGACTTGAGCCGCATGAGCCTCCAAAGGTGAAAAAACTACTATGGCTCTTTCTCTGTAAACTGTAGCCGCGTCGGCTTCTCTCTCAAGGAAAAATTGCTTGTCAAGGGCTTTCTGCATCTCTAGTACGAACTCTGTTATACTTGAAGAATGGCCTACGTACCCATCAAAGAATGCATTCATACCTTCGCTTCTCGAGGTCGTAGTCATTCCGGCTGCAAAAAACTTCTTGGTGTAGGCACCGACCCACTGTGTCTTGATCTCATACAACGATTGTAACCATTCATGATTGTGCAAATGGTAGTCATCCATTAACTTGGCCCACCTCTCCTCGAACACGTCTACCGTCAACGATTTCTTCACACATGTATTAAAGTCAGTCTTGAATGTCGGATGGTTTGCATATACATTGTGAAGCCGTTCGGGATATTTGTTGCTTATGTGCCATGTGCACAGGCCATGGTGAGTATCTGGAAGGACCTTAGCGATTGCATTTTTCATTGCCAGATCTTGGTCGGTGATGATGGTCTTTGGAGGAATATGATACATTGCTTTAAGCCACGTTTCAAATAACCACGTAAATGACTCCTCCGTCTCATCCCTAAGCAGGGCAAAGCCAAACAAGATTGACTGATAGTGGTGGTTCACCCCGGTGAACGGAGCAAAAGGCATAGAGTACTTATTTGTGCGGTATGTGGTGTCAAACGTCACAACATCCCCAAAATTTTGGTAAGCAGCTCTAGAACGGGCATCCGCCCAAAATATAGTACTAATGCGGTTCTCATCATCCAGTTGGAGACTATAGAAAAAGCCAGAATTCTCACTCTGAAGGTGCCTGAAGATATCAAGTGTAGCTTGAGAATCACTCTTACCGAAAGACTCTCTCCTCTGAGCACGAAGTTCATTTCGAAGGTCTACTTCGTTGAAACTCAACTTGTCAATCCCCCCAGCCTGGCTTGAGAAAACCCCCATCATTCTAGAAGGTGGAATTTTAGCCTCGGCCATTGTAAATATCAGTTGTCTGTGTGCCGCGCTTATTTCTCGGTGTTGATGAATTTGACCAATCTTACTAGGGGTCATCAACTGATGATTATGGCTCAACTCCACTCCCGTCACAACCCAATGGTTTTCATTTTTTCGGTGTACTGCATACACATGGGCCTTGCAGCCGGTACCCGGAAATGTGTCGCGTTTTCTTTGTCTTGATGGCCCTTCGTCACTGATCCGAACAACCGGGGGTACATACGGTGCTCCTCTATGACACTCAAATAGTCTTCCACAAATTTGATCTGTATTCGCCCGTTTTCTAGTAGTCTTAGTTCTAATACCGAAACCTATCGTTTTCGAATATGCTCTATAGTATGCTTCAACTTCGTCCAGTGTTTGAAAAACTTGACCCAAGTAAGGTGGATCAGAATCTTCACAAAAAAGTATCTCCTCCCGAAAAATTTTACAATGTTCAATTACCAAAATACCCCCGATGAGCGGCAAATTACCGAAATGCCCCCGGGGGTTCATTATCACCCTAACGCCCCAAACCAGCTTCAAAACAACCTTTCAGGTGTTTTACTTACATTTCTGGACTAGAAAGTCCTTTGAAAAACTTAACACCGTAAAATTACCAAAATACCCCTCTCGGGGTGGCAAATTACCAAAATGCCCCTGGCATCAGAACAAGCTCAAAAGTGCTTTGAAATGCTATTTTAAGCTTCCCTAATTCATTCTTGATCTAAAAAGTATTCTACGGACTTTTCGCCCAAAAATCCCGAACCGATGTCCGGATCGAGCGCTTAAAAGCCCGTTCGGCCAAAAAATAGCTAACGACTTCGGAATGACCCGAAATCCTGGGGGATGGAACTTCCCAACATCCTAGGGTTCTCATAAAAGTTTTGCGCAAAATCGCGCTGGCTTGATATTTTAAATTACACTGCAAAGTTACAAGGTTCCCCTCAATCAGTTAACCCCTTTCCAGTCTTGGAAAAAATCTGAAAATTTTCCCTGATATAGATCTTTTAAAAATAACTAGGGTCTCGTTTTTGCACTTTGGCACAATCTAGCTCTAGCTATTTTTTATAAATTTGTGAAAAACTGTCTAATTAAGTTTTCACCTTTAGCGACAATTACGTTTCGTATTCACATTAAACACACATAGTGTTACACCCTAGGAACACACATAGTGTCTTAAACCAAAATTATTTCCTCCAGTTGTGTTACAATGTTCAATTACCAAAATACCCCCGATGAGCGGCAAATTACCGAAATGCCCCGGGGGTTCATTAGCACCTTAACGCCCCAAACCAGCTTCAAAACAACCTTTCAGGTGTTTTACTTACATTTCTGGACTAGAAAGTCCTTTGAAAAACTTAACACCGTAAAATTACCAAAATACCCCTCTCGGGGTGGCAAATTACCAAAATGCCCCTGGCATCAGAACAATCTCAAAAGTGCTTTGAAATGCTATTTTAAGCTTCCCGAATTCATTCTTGATCTAAAAAGTATTCTACGGACTTTTCGCCCAAAAATCCCGAACCGGTGTCCGGATCGAGCGCTTAAAAGCCCGTTCGGCCAAAAAATAGCTAACGACTTCGGAATGGCCCGAATTCCTGGGGGATGGAACTTCCCAACATCCTAGGGTTCTCATAAAAGTTTCGCGCGAAATCGCGCTGGCTTGATATTTTAAATTACACTGCAAAGTTACAAGGTTCCCTGTATCAGTTAACCCCTTTCCAGTATTTGAAAAATCTGAAATTTTTTCCTGATATAGATCTTTTAAAAATAACTAGGGTCTCTTTTTTGTACTTTGGCAAAATCTAGCTCTAGCTATTTTTTATAAATTCGTGAAAAATCCTATTTAGACGCCCTAAAAAATCGCTATTTTGGAATCTATAAATGTAATACCGCTCATCCGATCTCCGATTGATCTGATTTTTGTTTCCTTCAATTTGTATTTTCGTTATCTTCGATTTGAGTCTACAATGACTATTTTTGAACTTTGAAATTAACATTGAATTATAAGAAAACCCAAAAAATACTTACTTGTTTTGACTTGATATATTTAAAGAAAAATCCACCGATCTTCTAGCGGTTATCCACCGAGCTTCTAGCGTAAAATTTTTTTGTTTGTATTGTTGTAGGTGAGATATGGAGTATGAAGATAGTTGGTAAAGATGATGGAGAGTGGAAGAAAGGGTTCGGGGAGGAGGGATTATAAAGAGAAAAAAGCGAAGGAAAGAGAAGAAAGAAGACAGAAAAAAATCCGTGAGTGAGGGGAAGGACACCACGTGGCATCACGGGAGGGGGAAGGGGGGGCCATGGGGAAGGGGGCATCACGGGGGGGGGGACACCACGTGGGGGGGTGGGGGGGACCACAACACTTTATTGCGGTTGGGCATGGTGGGGGGGATGGGGCCACGTGGCGGGGGAAGGGGTGCCACGTGGTGGGGGAGAGGGGGACGGGGACACGTGGCAGGGAATTGGGAAGGGGGACCGGGGGAAGGGGGCTAACAGCAACAAAGTGTTGCGGTTGGGGGCATGGGGGGGCCATGGGGGGAGGGGAGGACGGGGGGAAGGGGGACCACGGGGGGAAGGGGAGGCCACGTGGCGGGCGAGGGGAGGACGGGGGAAGGGGGCATGGGGGAAAGGGGAAGGCCACGTGGCGGGGAAAGGGGACACCACGTGGGGGAAGGGGGCCAACCGCAACAAAGAGTTGCGGTTGGGCAGGGGGCAGGGGGGCTGGGGGGAGACGTGGGGAAGAGGGGAAGGGGGAGGGGGGGCCATGGGGGCGCAACCGCAACAAAGTGTTGCGGTTGTGTCTTTGGGAGTAATAATGGCAACCGCTACTCTTTGTAGCGGTTGGGTGGAGAAATTTTATTTCTCCACCGGTTGATAGGGATCGGCTATATATATATATATATATATATATATATATATATATATATATATATATATATTGAAGTAAAATGTCACGTCCCCCAAAACGGGAGCCGCTACTGTAATCAAAATTCCTGAAATAAGCATAATTCCGGTGACATCGGTATAAACAGAGCAACTAAATCCTTTAAAATAAAATATCTCCACAAAACAAAAATCTAATACAATCCATTACAAAACAATCTACAATATGCAGCGGTTTAAACAAATTAGACCAGTCAATTCAATCAAATTACCACATCCGAATACAGTTCTCAAACTAAAACTACAAATTTTAATTAACTACAACAAAACTCTCAAATATTTCAATACTGCCATAAGAATCTTTAGTCACTTCTTAATTGCACCTGTGGCAAGGGGCATTGAAGAGTAAAAAGAGAGCTCGAATAGCCCAACAACTAATAAGGTATCAAAAATGACAAGACATCAAAGCAAAACTAACGGAATCGAACGACAATACTCAATAGAAATGAGCAAACCAAATTCTTATATCAAATACCAAAACAAACGTGATTAAGCATTAACGCTAAACATATAATATACAATATGCCGGGAACACTGCACAACAAAAATACACGATGACTATATTGGTCATAAGACCCAAACGTTGAACCAAACGTACAAACATCAAGCGTGTGCTACTAGTAGCGTTCTAGGCATCTACTGATCGCGCAGCATAAACAAACATGTGTCCAAAGGACTCTCTCAATTTGAGAGTTGTTCAAACATAATCAAGGTCAATTTTAAATTAACGCCCACAAATATATTGATTCAATGTATGCCAAGAACGAGTGGATTACTTTGACGTGTAAACAAATACATAAAAATGTATAGCAATTTTATCCAGAAAGGAAGTGAAAAAAAGAGAGGACGCAAAATCAGTATGACACTTGAACAAGTCCCCCAAAACTTTTCCTAGATGACCATGTCATTGACGTAAGCTTTAGAAATCAGCTAACCATCTAAGTTATACGAAATGAAGAAAAATAAAGCAACAAACTACAGCTGGTTAAGTCTTACGAAATGAATTGAAGAAGAAACGGCCATAGACTAATTTAGTACACAAGAATAGTTTATAAAATGAAAAAGGACAGAGCAGTCGTTTACATGCTGGAAACGGACAGAGCAATGATTTACAAGCCGGAAAAAGACGGAAAAATTGTCTACAAGCTGGGGGAAAAAAAACAGAGCAATGGTCTACAAGATGCTATATAGATTTTGCACATTACAGTCAACTACCCTACCAAATGCAAAGCAAGGTCTTCCGAGATTGACATGCATACCATATCAACGAAACAAAAGATATGCATTTACAGTCTTTAGGTGTCAAGAAGTGGTGACACGGATGGATTTCCTAAGAAGCTGTACACTCTTGCAAGCTACCTTGCCATTAAATCATTAAACATGGAGTAGAGGCTCTCAATTGGGAAGAAGAAAAATCTGACGGCAAGGCTGATTTCCAACTTCATGGAACTAACAGCAATACTTAACAAATTCAGGTAACAACAATACTTAACAACTTCATGGATACTAATGATAATCTAAATTGAAGAAGCAAATCCTTATCACAAAATTTAGAAGTCCCTTACCACAGCAAAAAGATTAAAATCCCTTACCTTATACAACGAAATCCCCCCAAGCTATTCAATCCCCCCAAGCTATACTACTCAATTTGTACCGATATTCTCTTAAAAGGCAAGCTTGGGGCTGAAATGCGGAGGACAATCAAAAGGGGCAGCAAGAGGAACAGAAGAGGGGCTAGAAGAAGAAGAAGAAGAAGAAGAAGAAGAGCAGGGCTATTTATATCAAAACCTCAATTGGCAAAGAACGCAAACCCCCTTGAACTTTAGCCACTTATTCAAAATGCACCAAAACTTCTCTAATATTAAGAAAAGGACACAAACTTATTTATTTATCAATCTATCTATCAATGTTAAGGTAATAACATACCTTAAATAAATATTGGGGTATTACATAAAAGAAGGGTTTATGATGTGGATCCATCAAACTTACAGGTTAAGGTCAAGGGTGGGTTAAAAAGTGCAGAAGACTAGGTTATGCCAAAGAAGTGCTCTCTCTCTCTCTCTCTCTCTGAGTCTACTATGCGCGTAGAAGTGCCACATGTAGTATCTTCTGAGCCAGATTCCAAGTATAAAATCGAAGGGACAAAGTAATGATATCTAGGAGCATGGAAGGGCAGGAACCTGAGTGAGTGCGTAGGCTTGAAGCGAGTACACGAGCAAGGTCACAACATTTCAGGGTCTAATGTCAAAGTCCAGAGTAAGTTAATTCAGCTGATGTGCTTTCTCTCACCATATTTCTCTTGCTCTAGCAGTAAAAGTGAAATGAAGTGAATTGTCTCTAAAATGAGTTTTCAGTTCCTTTATCTCTATTCAACTAAAAATGCCTTTTCATCAACGAACACATGACACTCCTCGGAGGTGCCAACTGCCACGACGCTGAGGGTATGCCCCATCCTAGTGCCCCGGCGCATCATTGAATTGTCTCACTCACTCCGAGTGGCATGATCAACATCAAGTGAGTGTGAGAACTGTAGCTCACGTGTGCCTAATGCAACCCAAGCTACTCGATTAAAGACAGTGTCATGAGAATGAACCTATCTCATTACGAAAAGTCTGCATGCCTCTAAGCGGGGACCCTCGGAATATTGCACACTCCTGAGAATGGATCAAAGCATGTTCCCCGCTCAGAACATTGCACACTCCTGAGAATGGGTCAAAGCATGTTTTATGATCAAGTCCATGGGTGGGGGTGTTGTCAAGATAAGTGTCAACACCAGGGGTAGAGTAGTAGGACACGCTATACGGGCACGCATCATGGAGTTAGCGCAGCAGAGATATGGTGATGGGTACACCCGACATGGGGATGGCGCAAGAGGGAGATTGACAGGTGTTGTGTAAGGGAACGCACCACTACAACAGTGCATGAGCAAAATTGATGGATGCATTGTCGGGGATACGTAGCATCAATAAGACCTTTAAACACGGTCAATGTCGTGGCGTAGAGAATGCAACGGAGGATTTCATGGTTCATGGATTCCACAAGATCCATGAATGAAATAAGTATGAAAATCATCAATGGGCATTAGCAAGCCAAACAAAGGGGAGGTGGCTATGTATGTGTACCTTCATGGGCACCCATGGTTGTGGGTGTAAAAGATGTACAAGGATGGAGAAAGGTTAATGAAATAAAGAGGGAAAATATAAGGAGTTGATAAGATGGGATGTCCTCCATCCCTTTCCCTTCATCCCTCTTTTGGGCAAGCCGTTGGGAAAAAGGCACATTAAAATAACTTGGTTTGCTATGCTAAATAATTCGATAAATTTCTTTAATCGGTACTCCAAATTAGCGCCGTTCGCGGACACTGAAAATTCTCAAAAAATTCTAGAGCGTAGGCCGGGTGAAAATATTGGGGTTACTATTTTGTTAATTTTGGCCCTAACTATTTTTTAGAAATTCATAAAAAATGCCTACATAAATTTTCACTTTTAGCGACAATTACGACTATTATTCAAATTAACACACCTCCCATTTCACCTTTGCACACACATCTCCTTTAACCTCCAGCCGAAGCATATGGCTGATCCAATTCACATATACACCCATGAATTCACCACTAATTCTGTAAAAACCACCTACATGGATAACTAACACCCACTAACATAGCTTAAATCCACAATTACACCCCCCACACACACACACACACACACACACACACACACACACACACACACATATATATATATATATATATATATATATATATATATATATATATATATATATATATATATATATATATACACCTGAACTATGAACACACTCATGAACTAAATACATATCCAACTCCCATGATTGAATCTCACCCCAAATTCAAAAGAAGAATTATATTAAAGAAAAAGGGAGTTGCCCTTGAAAATTCTCCTTTCCCCCCTATTTTCCCTCCTCTGTTCTGCTTCTTCCCGTTTTTCTTTTGTTCCTTTCTTTCTGCTGTTTGTTGTTGCTCTGCACTGTTACCGTTCATCCGAGATTCTCTCCTTTTGTTTGGTTTTGGTTTTGTTTTTTTTTTTTTGGTATTATTTTCCAGTTCAATTTTAACCCCTTAGTTAACTATTAAATTTTTTAGTCAACAAGGAAAACAAGTGGGTGGTGGAAACAACATGTGACATTTTTTCTACAATCCTGACACCTAGCATGCCATCTTTCATAATATACAACATAACCCCCAAAATTCTCCATAATTACAATATAACCCCAAAAATCGCAAAATTTTCATTTTTGCCCCAAAACTCTCCCAATCTTTATTAATTAAATTAAATGTCACTAAAACATATACTCATTTTATTAATTTTATCACCAAAAATATTAATATACAATTATGCCCCCAAAGTTTTCCAAAATTACAAAAATGCCCCCAGAATTTCAAAAATTACATTTTTGCCCCGAAAGTCTTTTTAAGCTCCTATGTACTACTAATACCTGAGCATTGTTCAAAATTAATGTCCGTCTATTTTTCGAAGCACCGATAATTATTTAACCGCTCCCGGAGTTCAGGATATTACACATAATACATAATCAAAACCATGCACAGATCTACTTATATATAATAAAAAGCATGCATAATATGCAATACTTATCTCAAACTCTAGATTATAAACAAATAAATGATTGATTTGTAAACTTACATGATTGATTAGACGATTAAAGGACTTCTTGAAAAGAAATTGAGCAGATCTACTTGCCAACGTCGCTGGGAAGTTTGGAAAGAAGAAAGAAGTGAGAGGACTTTCGAAATTAGGGGCTTGACGTTTTTATATGTACCGTCCACTACATTGTGTAACGGACGGTATGGATAAGAACAACTTTCGTTCGCTACATTATCTAGTGAATGGTATAAACAACTGTCGTCAGCCACACTGTCTGGCGGACAGAGTGGGGGACAGAATGCGACAGTATGTCAGTAAAAACTTCTCTACCACACTGTCTGGCGGACGAATTTTTGACTGACAATTAAAAGGGGTCAAAAAGTTATTCACTACACTATGTAGAGGACGGGCAACAGGGGGTATTTTGGTCAAAAAGTCCGTCCGCCAGACTGTGTGGCTGATGGTCTTTTAAAAAAAACAAAAAAAAGATATGGGCCATCCATCCTTAAAGGATGGGCACCCAGATCGCGCGGGCAACCTAGCCTATTTTGCCCGAGCGGTCAACGATTATATATATATATATATATATATATATATATATATATATATATATATATATATATATATATATATATATATATATTTGCCATATTTGAATTTGGATTAAAATGAGCTTGGCACCGATTTGTCCCTTTTGCATGTTCCTTCAACCAAGATCTCTATTTCCTTATTTTTAAGAAGCATAGGTGGCTAAGTGCTTTGTTTTTATATATAAATATTAGCTAAAATCATGTGCTATGCACGGGAATGAAGATAGTTAATTATGAAGTGGGGTAAGAAAAGTCATGGGGTAGGACGGTTAAAGGTCATGTATTTGGACATTACTTTCTAATCAATTATAGTTATTCCCAACCCATTCTGGTTGCACCCGAGGGGCCAACTGGGGTCCTGTTTTGCGTGACACGTCACATTTTCAATGCTCAAATTTTCAACCAGTCAAAATACACAGGCTCAAGTCACTTGCCTTTTTCATTGACTTTTCGCAACAATCTATGACTAAATTTATTTTTGTCGCCAATGTAGCGATTTTGGCGCCACCAACACTTAAGAAAATATGCAAACGTAGGCTCGGCGTGACTCCCACCTTAAGGGGGTCGGCCACCTCCCTTACCAGGGGGCTCTGCCACCTCCCTTAACCGGGGGGGGGGGGGGGGGGTCGGCCACTTCCTTAATAAGGGGGAGGTCGGCAGCCTCCCTAAGAGGGGGGTCGACCACCCCAACCATGGAGGGGGGCGCTTCTGCCACCTTTTTTCCCTATACATTCGAGCCCACCGTCTCTGCAAATGCTCACTCAGCACCCGCGACCATACAATGCTCGTTGTCACCAATATGCCGTCGTCATAATTACTGTCACTCATGGTTCGCGTACCGTCCACAGGACACTTCGTCGCACCCATGCGTCGCTTCGTGCCCCTGATACAGTCATGCCCCCTAGCTCTCTGTCACAGTGTTGTGGCCCCAACACCATATACATACTTCATCGCCCCCATACGTCAGTTCCATGACATGCTACCCCAGAAGCTATTGCCGCCTTCATTCTGGGAGGCTCCGTTTGTAGTGCTCCGGCACAAAAACCCTTTACAGTGGGATAGGCTCGCTGCCCCAGAAGCTATTGTTGCCTGGGGTGGCTTGCATGGCACTAGGCATGTCTGACCTGTGACCACATCCACTCACGTTACCGGTGATCATCGGCATTCTCAGGTCGATGACCCCCGAGTCATTCCGAGATGGGAGCAGGTCTTTGGAGGGCATCGCGCCTAGTTCTCCTGGCAGTTGGGCACATGGGCTTTCCCTCACCACTGTCAGGTTCTCTCTGTGTCCCTTGACACACTCTTGCAGGATTCAGTAAAGGCTTGGACTGGTGGTTAGGGCAATGGGCTTACTTTAATCATGTCGCCGCTGTGTGGTCTGTCTTATGAGATGGGTAAAGATACGTTGTGTGGAGCGGGCAGCGTGAATTTGGGAACTGGCAATCCAACAGAGAATCCCTATTTTAGACCCTCTGGTGATGTGTCACTCCCGGGGGATGACATGTGTCAGTTGATGATAGCATGATGACATAGGCACACTTTTTCGTATAAATAAAGGACTTTTGATTTTATTTTCAACAGAATTCCCTTATTTGACAATTTTACTTTCTCACTCTAAAATCCAAATCCTCTGGAATTTTTTAGAGAGAACGATAGTTGGACTCTGACATTGGACCCCTATCGCTGGACCCCTAACACAGAACCCAAGCTTGGATTGTCAACTACCGGTCCTGTTCATCTCTGCCTTATCTTCACTACACTGCCAGCCCTCACGGCATGTCTGGAGAGTGTTGCTCTCTGCCCTTATTCCACCCTCACAGTCTCTCACTTTGTACAACTGATAGCTGACTTGGACTGCATCCTTCGTGACACCTCCACATAGGTACGAACCCGCTTTCCTTAGCATCATTTTGGTGACTCCGCCAGGGAGTGAGCATCGTATTGTAGTCTGCCTGCCTTCATACTTAGGCATCATGCTTGTTTAATGGAGAGCTACCAGAACAACCAGTCAAGGCCCCAACCCTACTATGCAAGAAGAAAACCACCCTGATGACCAGGAAGAGACAAGCGTCATGCCAAGACCAGCCACCAACCACTACACCCAACGTGCAAGTGGTTGTCAGTGAAACCATCTAGCAACTTACTCCAACCATAACCAATCTGCAAGACTCCCAGACCTCTACTGGCCGCCATCATGGAAATGTAAAAATCCATACAGGCGTTGGCCTCGTAACAAACTGTTCTACCGATCTAACCTTCAAGACCTGGGTCAGCTCTTGACACCGCCAAGGCTCTAGTGTCACAACCACCGCCCCCTTAAGCATCCAAACCCTTGGCAGTAGGACTCACGGCATCTTCACCACATGTTGCTGACGTACCTTCTTCTGCAATGCCCTCTCGCAAGCCACACACAGATCTCAGACCAGTTTTGCAG
>JAVXUP010004395.1:0-33209 GCA_033070095.1 Escallonia herrerae | reverse complement strand
AGGCTTAATTACGACTACTTAGGCACGTAATCAGAGTTTAGTTAGGTTTTAGGGTTTAGGGTTTAATTAATCTAATCATGGGTCTACAAGATATGTGTAATTAGGGCTAATTAGGGTTTAATTTGGACTGATTGGTGTTAATTAGGATCAATTTGGAGTAATTACAGCTGATTTAATTTTCATTGGGTTCTTAGGGTAAATTAAAACTAATTAGGCTCGTTAGAGCTAATTAGGGTTAATTGGGTTCATTAGGGTTAATCGGGACTAATTAGGGCTAATTATAGCCAGTGCTGGAGCCACGATGAGATTCTAGGGGTGCTAAAAATGTCGCGTTAACCTAATTAACCTAAATTCAACAACCAACCATTCAACTAATTCACAGATATCTCAATCCAATTGGGTCACATCCTCCGTTAACAATCTCAATTCTCAAATTCTCAATGCACAGTCAACAATCTCAATTCCCAATACCTCATATAGGGTGTCGGTATGGTGTCCGACATCTCCGGACACGTCTGAAGACATTGATTTATTTTTTAAATGTCAGACGCCGTGTCCATCACCCCCTGAAGAGGTGCTGGACACCTCTTGAAGAGGTGTCCACAAGTATAAAGCCAAATTGTGACATTTCGGTGTCGGTGTCGATCGGACGCGGTGTCCGTGACCTACCGACACCTCGACACCTCATCGACACATCCAGAAACGTGTCCGGAAACGTGTCAGACACCTCCGGACACGTGTCCGACACCTACCAACACGTACCGACACCTCCGGACACGTCCGAAGTCATTGATTTATTTTTTAAATGCCGGACAACGTGTCCGTCACCCCTTCAAGAGGTGTCCACACATATAAAGCAAAAATGTAACATTTTTCGGTGTCGGTGTCGATCGGACGGGGTGTCCGTGACCTACCGACACCTCGACACCTCATCGACACATCCGGACACGTGTCCGACACCTCATATAGGGTGTTCGAAGACATTGATTTATTTTTTAATTGCCGGACAGTACGGTGCCGGACACCCATTGAAGAGGTGCCGGACACCCATTGAAGAGGTGTCCACAAGTATAAAGCTAAAATATGTTGTTTCGGTGTCAGCGTCGATCGGACGCGGTGTCCGTGTCTGTGCTACCTAATGGGGATCTCAATCCAATTGGGTCCCATCCTCCGTCAACAATCTCAATTCTCAATTCTCAAATGCTCAATGCAATAAAAATTAATAAAAATCACACATTCAATCCAATTGGGTCCCATCCTCCGTCAACAATCTCAATTCTCAAATGCTCAATGCAATAAAAATCACACATTCAATCCAATTGGGTCCCATCCTCCGTCAACAATCTCAATATCTCAAATGCACAATTAACAATCTAAAATCATCAATTAACAACCTAAAATCATCAATTAATAATCTCATTTACTTCAAATGCACAGCTAATAACCTAAAATCATCAATTAACAACCTAAAATCATCTATCGATTGGATTAGGGCATTCAATTTAGGGTTCAATTAAGGGTTCAAATAGTTTAATTTAGGGTTCGGTTCAATTAGGGGTTTAAGTAGTTTAATTAGGGTTCGATTACATCAATTTAGGGTTCAATTATAGTTCAATTTAGTGGTCTGTTGAATTGGGGCATTCAATTAGGGGGTTCAATAAGTTCAATTTAGGGTTCGGTTGGATTAGGGCATTCAATTTAAGGTTCAATTAGGGGTTCAATTAGTTTAATTTAGGGTTCAATTCGATTAAGGCATTCAATTTAGGGTTTAATTAGGATTCAATTACTTCAATTTAGGGTTCAATTACGGGGTTCTATTAGTTCAATTTAGGGTTCGGTTGAATTGGGGCATTCAATTTAGGGTTCAATTAGTTCAATTTAGGGTTCGATTGGATTAGGACATTCAATTTAGGGTTCAATTAGGGGTTCAATTTAAGGTTCGACCCCGGATTAGGGCATTCAATTTAGGGTTTAACTAGGGTTCAATTACTTCAATTTAGGGTTCAATTAGGGTTCAATTAGTTCAATTTAGGGGACGGTTGAATTGGGACATTCAATTTAGGGTTCAATTAGGGGGTTCAATAAGTTCAATTTAGGGTTCGGTTGGATTAGGGCATTAATTAGGGGTTCAATTTAGGGTTCGGTTGGATTAGGGCATTCAATTTAGGGTTCAATTGGGGGTTCAATTTAGGGTTCGGATGGATTAGGGCATTCAATTTAGGGTTCAATTAGAGGTTCAATTTAGGATTCGGTTGGATTAGGGCATTCAAGTTAGGGTTCAATTAGTTTAATTTAGGGTTCGAATCGATTGGGGCATTCAATTTAGGGTTTAATTAGGGTTCAATTAGGCCAAATGCTTCATAATCAACAAATTGAGAACACAAAATAATGGCCAGACATTCAAATTAACAACAACATCAGATTATACATGGTAGAGAAGACAAATTCGAATATGGCCAAATGCTTGATAATCAACTTTGAAAAATAAACAACAAGATTAATTTAGGGCAATTGACATACAGATCTCGAGGTGGGTACGACGACGGCGGCGTTGGTGGTGCGTTGGCAGTGGTGGGCTTCGTCGCGCGGCGCAAGTGGAGGGCTTTGTGGCACGACAGTAGTGGAAGGCTTGGTGGCGCGGCGTTGGGTGGGGGACGGGGTTGTCCCCGGAGGTGGGTCACCGTAGAGAGGGGTCGCCGGAGGTGAGAACGTCAGTGGGTGGGTGAGAGAAGAATTTCGGAGAGAAACGGGGAGAGAGAAACAAACCCGATGTGGGTTTATATCGAGGATCTTTAGTGACGGAATAATACCGTCGCTAAAAATCCATCAGTGAAGGTCTGAATTTTACCGACGGACTTTTTAGTGACGGTTAAAAAATCTTTAGAAAATACTAATTTTCTAAAAAAATTTTGGCGACGATAACTCCGTCGCTAAAAGTCCGCCGTTAAAAGTCCGTCTGCAAATACTTTTACCGACGGTGGCTTCCGTCGGTAATAGTATTAAACAACGGATTTTTAACGACGGGATATTCTGTCGTTTAAAGGCCTTTTTAACGATGGAATACCTTCCGTTGCTACAAAATCCGTCACAAAATACATATTTTCTTGTGGTAAAAGTTAGTTTGACTAAAAATAGTTTTTGACTTCGGAATGGTCCAAAATTTTAGAAAATGGAACATCATAGAATTTTAAAGTCATCATAAAATTTCGCGTGAAACCGGGTTAGCTTGCTAGTTTTAAATTCACCACAAATTTTCACTATAACTGCATCCATTAACCCCCTTTCCAACCTTGTAAAAGTCTCAAATTTTTCGACATTATAGATCTTATAAAAATAACTGTTCTCTTTTTTGTTCTTTGTCTAAATCTTTCTTAAGCTATTTTTAAAAATTCCAATAGTGGAAGCATTAAACCTACTAGCTTTAGTAACAATTACGGTCACTATTCACTCCCTTTTTGGATTAAAAACACACACACACTATTACAAACTGTTACATACACCTGCACTTCTTCTTCCTCCCTCCCTCCCCCACTACCGAGCCCTTCACTCCTCACGGCCATGCATTCAACCCCCCTTCCACCCACCTGAATTCATCTACATGCACACCTATACCATTTACACCCTCCCCCATTCCCAAGCTGCATTCATTTTCCCCTTTCCTCCACCATTACGCCCGCTGCAGCTGCTGCCCTCTCCCTCTTCCCCTTCCCTCCTAGCCCCTTAACCCACACACCGGCACCGTGCACCCCAACAGCACCCCACAGCTGTTTCCCCCTTCACCATTTCTGCACACCCGCCACACTCACGCACACCGTCCACTTAGGCACACACGCAGCAAGCCCCAACCCACAATTATATATATCATGGGTTCAAAAAAGGGATTACCCTTCTTCTTTTTTGGGGTTTGATTTTCTTTTCTTCTCTGGCCTACTTCTTCCTTGTTTCCTTATTATTTTCTTCCTTTCTCCCCTGGTTTTCTTCCTTCCTCTGTTTTCTTCTCTTTCGGCCGAGGCCCAGCTTCTTCTTCTTCTCTCTCTCTCTCTCTCTCTAATTTAAGTTCATACTATTATATTTTTTTTAACAAAAGCTTAGTCACCATCTAAGTAGGATGTGGCCAACATCATTTGAATCTTCCCTCCTTCATGGCACCTTAAATGCCATTCATCAAAATTTCCAAATTTATAATTTTACCCCTAACTTTCCACAATTGCATTTTGGCACCACTATATTTTGAAAAATTACATTTTGGCCCCAAGGCCAAACTAATCGCTCATTTAACTTTGTAACACTTAATTATCACTAAATAATGCTACTAATAAAAATAATTCCCCCTAATTAATCTAATTCACAGTTAGATTAATTTTAGGTATTTTCAGGGTATTATATAGGGGGGCTTTGGTTTCATATTTGGGTTTTTAATCCTATTTACCATTTGTTTCTTAGCTCATATCCTGGCTTACATTGTGTTCCGTATAAGATCCTCCTTGAGGTTATGCTCATTCAAGAGAGACAAAGGGTCTCCCACATTTTGAGAACGTCGAGAAATAATTGAAAAATATAAATGAAAAAAAGAAAAGAAGATAATAGTCCGTACACTTTTTTGAGCGTGCTACATCAAGACATGATATTTTCACCTTCACATTGGCTTCTTCGATGACCTTTGGACTCCCGATTTCTCAAAACCTAATATGTTTACCTCCCTGTGGCATGATGACAATCCATTGATTTTCGTGACCTATCTAGCCTACCCTATTTTGTGAGACAGCTTGATATATTTGCCACCACCTCAATGATTATATGTGAAGCCTTACGACTTTTTATTGTGCCTTTCTATCATGCACTTGATAGTCATGTACTTTTGCTCAGAATTCGTATTCATTGATGTGTTAACTAATCCTAGGCCCGGACTCTATCAGCCTTACAGATTATACAGTTGAACATCATACACATCAGCTTCACAGTTTGAACACTGTCATACATCCTCACTATCCACTATTTGGGCCCAACCTTTTCATGGTAGTCTTAAGGATTTTAACCTGGGTGTTTAAGTTGAGAATTAACTTATTCTTAAGGAGTCTCTCATGAAAAAGGATCAGAATAGAGAAACGAAGGAAGCAATAAAGGTAGAGAAGAACGAGAAGAAGGATGGAGATCCAAACTGGAAGCGGATTAGCAATATGAGTTTGATTATGAAAGGAAGGCAGTTGTACCAAAATCGAAAGAAATCTGGCATTAGTTACATATTTTTAGAATGAGAAGACTGATGACCCAATGGATCTCAGTACCTTTACCGGGGGCCTGGAAGATAGATTTACACCAAAGTTTAAGATGCTGGATATGGACAAGTTTGATGGGACAACTTATCCCCAAATTCATGTGAAAATTTATATGCGCACACAAACTCCTCATGGAGTTCATAAGAATCAGTTAAACCAATTTTTTCATTGCAGTCTGATGGGAGTTGTTGTTCAACATTCCTTAACATTGGGAATTCAAGAGTATGAACATGGAAAGACGTAATGAGAATTCATTAATTAGTATCAGTTCAATGCTGATTTGTACATCACCAGAAAAGAATTCAAGACTACCAAACATGAATGTAAGTTCTAGCCTTTGTAATATGGTTGAGGAACAAAGGCGCTTAGATGGTTAACTACCCCTCTCAAGAGGAATGATTAACATAGTAAGGAACAACTTGTTACCGATGTATCATGAGTATATGTTTGGGCATTATCACAATTCTTTTAAAGCGCTAATGAGATTCTTAGTACAAGGGGACCGTATCTCAAGAAACTAAGCTGGGAGGATACAGAGTTGGTGTGAGGAATGCTAATGCTCAGTCAAAGCCAGCCAACACGAACAATGTCAACACTTTAAAATCACAAAAGGTGGTGTCATGGAAAGCTAGATCTAAACTACGATGGTAGTTCACCCGTTTGAACGCACTGTTGGCCTACGTGTTTGAACAATTACTACAAAGATGCATGAGTGCCAAGTTGCTACCTATTCCTAAACCTGTTATTTTACCCGATGGATATGATGCCTAAGCCAACTATGTTTATGATTAAGGGGCCGGTCATCACACAGAATGGGGTATCACCCTCTGGCATGCCATCCATGATTCGATTGAGAAAGTCCAAACTGAATGTAAGGAAAGAACCCTTGCCCATGCGTAGGATGAACATGGTTGATGATATTCCATGACTGTTTGGATCCTTCTATGCTAATTTTGTTGGTATATCAGTTGGAAAGAATATAAGAGATAGAGGTTAGCATGGTCACCTGGGAAAAGTTGATGGAAGAAAAAACTTGTGCTGTGGAAGAGGAAGACTATGACGAGAATACACGGTTAGTCTTTAGGCCTATTAGAAATTTCACTAGGTTCGGTTGAACTTATCAAGCAGTCACCATTCCTGGTACATTCGAGCCTGTATTCTCTCAAGACCTTCCGGATGACGAGGTACTATGACAATTGAGAAAACCCATGCTGTCATTTATATTTGGAGATTGTTCTCTGTCTCATATTATCACAGACATGCACTAATCAAATTGCTCAGCAAGGCCTAGGTTTCATATCCAAACCCTGCCCGAAGAGCTGTCTAATGTGTTTGGATCCATTCACTACGATAATGATCTTACATTTATCGAGACAGATTTGCCCAAAAGTGGACGAAGCCATAAAGGCATGATTCACATCACTATGCAGGCCCTTTGTAAGAAATTCCCTTTGGTCCTTGTCGACAATAGCTCCGCCCTCAATGTCCACTTCGCACCGTCCAAGCCCTTGGGGTTGATCCTTCTGAGTTCCCTCCCTCCAACCAAGCAGTGAAAGCCTACGAGAACACAAATCTTTAAGTCATTGCACATTCAAGCTTTCCATGTTCGTTGGAATAGCCACTTTTCAAGCGGACATTCAATTTTAGATGTCCCCCCTGCCTTAAATCTCTTGCTTAGGAGACCATTGATACACTCATTTGGAGTGGTACCCTCCACCAGAAAGTCAAGTTTGTGTTTGATAAGGCCGTCTTTACCATTATGGTAGATCCTCAACTCCCTCTAATAGTGCAGTAAAAAAGGATATCCTAAGTTTCCTTAGGAGGATCCAATACTTTGACACTCCTAACCCAAGTGACATTACTAGAGCTGAGATGACATTCAAGGTTAAGTCATCAACATCATATGGGAGTAACAGAGCAAGTAATCCATTAAAACATCATTTACGGATGCTAACAACATACATCCTTACAAAAATTTTCCCAAATGAATCATTTTAGCAATCAATGTCTTCAAGTGCCTTGAAACAACTAAATCTTCGCAGCATAACATACATAATTGAACTAATACGGAGCTTCACGTCAATTACGTCAGTACACCTTCTCCTTACCCTTACTAGACCCTTCCTAGAGGATTCACTACACTCATACTTAATATCTGAAAATGATGGATAAGTAATGAGGCGAAATTACCGATAAAGATAATACTGGGAGTACAACATACAGTTTATGTAAAGGATATCCGGGGAACAATTCTACAATTTAACGACAACAATAAATCGAAAGTCCAACAGGATAGTCAACATCATCAACGATTTTATTCATAAATCACGTTTGGCTAATATGAGCGGCCACAAAGCCCGACAGAACATCTGCATCTCATCTTTGGACAGGGAATGATGGAGTCATTGACTATGCACATCTTATACTGTGACACACCCAGCTCAAGTGATGTCACCAAAGTTGAGATGTCAATCCTATCAACGTCATAACCTTAAATACAACACGGACCAACTACAACCTTAATATCATAAAGGAACGTCACAACACATCTTTACAAAAAATTTCTTGATAGTACACATCGTATTGCAGTGAAAATTGCATAACATAAATAACTTAATATTTATACCGAATTTTACATCATCGTGGCGATATATATATTTCCTCATAGGATATCAGCATAATTTCTCTTTGTCTTTACCCGAGGTCCTTGTTCAAAACTTGTACCTGAAAAACACATAAGATAAGGAATGAGTGCAAGTCGCCCAGTAAGAATAATACGAGGAGTACAACGTACAACCCTTTTGAATTTTTTGCAGAATCAACCATAAATTTTCAACGAAGGCAATGGATTTAAGGATGCCAAGAACGAACATTCGCAACCATCTTACAGCATCACCATTGTTCAGACTGAGCGACTCAAGCCCAACAAGACATCGACATTTCCACTTGGACAGACTCATGGACTATGCAAGTGTAATGCAAAAGAAAATACTAAAGCAAATAATCATCATGAGAATAACAAGGCAATAAATTGAATGCATGCTTGACTTAACATGACACGACAAACTCTAGCGCACTTCATCCCTTTTTTGTCAGTTACTTTCTTTTACATTGTCTGCCAGTTACTTAACTTCACTGGCCCTCCACTTAATCATGCCCCTTAATACAGGGTGTTCATTTCAATCTTGTCGAGATTAGGAGACGGTTTTCATCAAAAGAGCAGACTTAGAGAGTGTTTTCGATCGTAAGTCCTCAACAACGCTTTCAGGCTCATCCTCATGTGGACTAAGGGAATTCATTCTAACTTAAGTCCTCAACAACATAAATCAACAAGAACTAACGGGTCATAAGATCAACCGGTGTTCAAACATAAATTTAAGAGTTCAACATAAGCATCATCAACATGGTATGCCAAGCAAGACAATGGATACCATAATGGAACCGCACTATCCTTACCTGTTTGGCTTTACAGCCGATGAACTCCTCACTTTCAAATTTTCTCAACAACGGAATCACCTATCAAATAAAATATTTCTTGTTAGACAAACCTAAAATAAAAAAATACACCTAACCTTACCTTCCTCCTCCCTTATCGCATTTCTATTTCCAACTTATTACGGCAAATCCGTTAACCGGATTTGCCCTAGCCTATAAGGTACATTAACCTCACTACCATCCCTCTTGTGCCTATCTAGACTCAATTTATTCATTCATTATACTTATTATTGCTTAACCATGAGTTTCCACAAGATTCATCACCGGTTGTGAAAAATTACCAAAACACCCCTGGCTTACCTAAACACCCCTTACTGACTTCTGCAACAATACACACTCTCAATTGGCTCAAAATACCTTTTAAAATAATATAAATTGATTTTTGTACTCAAAAGTCATTTGGTGAAATTTTTGCTTGGAAATGCCATACGGATAACCAAACCGAGCGTTAGAGAACCAATTTTGTTAAAAATAGCAATCAGCCTCTAAATGTCATGACATTTTAGAAACTAAAGTGTCTCAATTGAATAAATTCTCAGTAAAATTTTTAGATTAAAATATATTCATTTGGTATTTTTTTTAAATTTGAAGCTCTATTTTAAGGATAAATATATTTAACACCGTTAGGAAATTCAGAAATATATTTGGTATTACAGTATATAGATCTTTCAAAACGAATAGTAGTTTTTCTTGTGTTTGGCCAAATTCTTGCTTACAACCATATTTCAAAAATAAAGTTTAAAATTATTTAGAGAATAAGACTTTTAGCGGCATTTATAGTCACTATTCATCACTTTTGGATCAAATTTGCACATTTTCCACACTCTAAGCTACATTCTTCAGGTTGCATGCCCAGAAGTATTTCCCCTTCTTCACTTATACATGCATTTTATGCTAACATATATCATTAGCCATTTAATTCCACTTCAAATACCTTTAATTTCACTTTTTTTCCACCTATCTAACTTCATAAGTTCATTTAACATGGAATCATATCATAACATAATCATTTCAGCCCTTATTTTCATCAAAAACACATATCAAAACACCAAGAACACACACATAAAGCTAGTTGTTACCTCACTTTGAAGACCCGTAACTTCTTTAATTCTAAACAAAAATGCTTTATGTTTGTTGCAATCTCTTCCTTTCTCTCCCTTCTATAACGTCTCTGGATTTTCCTCAAATTCCCCCTCAATCAGCTACTTCGTGCACTGCAGGCTAACTTTTTCCTGACTTTGGTGGTCCATAACTTCTTCAATTTTTCACCAAATCAAACTCTGTTTCTTGGGTTTTCTTCCTCTCCCTTTTCTCTAAGACTTCTCAGTAGAAAGTATCCCGAGATTCCTTCTACATTTTCCGTAATTCTCCCTCAAACATCTGTCCAGGATAAGCCCTCTCTCATGCCACCTCACCCTCCACTTAACTCTGCATGCACACACTCCACTTCTTGGAAACATGAGGTATCATTCCCTCTTGTTTTTGGTTGCCACGAAATCAGACCAGTTTTTTTTTAAAAAAACAATAAGGATATTACACCCTTCCCCAAAAACAAAAAACAATTCGCCCTCAAAATTTAAATTAACGCACCTTAATCTGCAAATAAGTGAGGATATCTTTGCCGCATCAAAGCTTTAGGCTCCCAGGTAGCCACTTCTACTACACGATTTTTCCAAATCACCTTGACCACCGGTACTACTTTAAAGCGTAGCACTTGCTCTTTTCTATCAACCACTTCCACAGGTACTTCTTGGTATGATAGATTGTCGAGAATCTCTACTGATTCTAGTTTTATCACGTGTGATGGATCGAGAACATACTTCCTTAGTATAGATAAATGGAACACATTGGGCAAATGTTCTAACTCTGAGGGTAGTTCAAGTTTATACACTACTGCTTCAATCCTTGCCAAGATCTTGAATGGCCCGACGAATCTAGGTCTTAATTTTCCTTTTCTTCCAAACGGCATAATTCCTTTCCACGGCGACTCCTTAAAAAATATGAGGTCACCCACCTTGAATTCTAACTCTCTCCGTCTTTTATCGGCATAGATTTTCTAGATACTTTGTGTTGTACGAAGCTTGTCTTATATAATTTTAACCTTATGATTCGTTTATTTGATTAACTCAGTCTTTGATTAACTCGGTACGAGATAACCGCCTTTCTCTGACCACATCCCAGCAAATCGGTGTACAACACCTTCGACCATACAATGCTTCGTACAAGGCCATACCAATACTTGCCTGATAACTATTGTTACAAAAACTCAATTAAGGGTAATTGTTCATCCCAATTTCCTCTAAAGTCGACGACACAAGCTTTTAACACATCCTCCAAATTAGGATCATTCGTTCGGATTGTTTATCCGTCTATGGATGAAATGTGGTACTCATGCTCAGCCTGGTCCTTAACTCCTCTTGGAAACTTTTCCAAAATCTATAGGTAAACCTTGTATCTCGATCAGTACAATGGTAACTGGCACACCGTATCGGCTAACTACCTTCTTGATATAGATTCGGGCTAGTCTTTCTGTCGAATCCCCTTCTCTTATAGGAATAAATCGAGCTGTTTTGATTAAACCGTCTACTATCACCCAAATAGATGTATTCCTATTAGACTTTCGAGGTAATCTGGATACAAAGTCCGTGGTAATATGGTCCCACTTTCACTCGAGAATAGGTAATGATTGAAGTTGTCCAACCATCTTCCTATGATTAACTTTTACTTGCTCACACAGGTCATGCATTTTGATACATTCTCCGATATTTCCTTTTTCATGCCCGGCCACCAGAAACTTTGTCGTAAGTCCCGATACATCTTTGTCTCTCCTGGATGGATTGAGTACTTAGAATTACGTGCGTCTGTCAAGATTTTTCTTCTTAATTCATCCTTTGGTGGAACATACACCCGACCTTCATATCTATAAATTCCTTCCCCATCACAACTGAAATCCTCTTTGTCGTTCTTTTCGAATCCCGCTTGAATCTTAAGTAAGTTCTCGTCTTGACTTTGGGCTTCTTTAATTGGATCAAATAGCGTAGGTCGAATCTCCATCTAGAACAGGCTACTACTCACTTCTCCTCTCACTAGCACATCAATTTCGAGCTTGTTCAAGTCATCTACAATCGCCTTATGTTGGGTAATCAGGGAAGCTAAATTCTCTATTTTCTTCTTGCTAAAGGCATCAGCTACCACATTCGCCTTGCCAAGGTAGTATAGTATAGAGCAATCATATCTTTAAGGAGTTCTAACCACCTTCTCTGCTGCATGTCAAATTCCTTCTGAGTGAAAATATACTTTAAACTTTTGTCATCCGTATAAATCTCACATGTTGAACCATATAAGTAATGTCTCTAAATTTTCAAGGCAAATACCACTGCTGCTAGCTCTAGGTCATGTGTTGGATAATTCTTCTCGTGGTTTTTTAGCTTCCTTGATGCATAAGCGATCACTTTCCCCTTCTGCATAAGAAAACACCCTAATCCCCTCTCAGGATGCATCACTATATATTACAAACCCATCAGACCCAGATGGTAAGGTGAGTACTAGGGTAGTCACAACTTCTCCTTCAGTTCTTGGAAGCTATGCTCACAGTTCTCTGTCCAATTAAACTTCCTATTCTTCCGGGTTAGGTTGGTCAGCAGGTAGGCAATCTTAGAGAAGTCTTTAATAAACCTTCGATAATACCCGGCTAGTCCTAGAAAACTACGAATTTCATAAACGGATGTTGGTCGCTCCCAGTTTGACACCACTTCAACTTTTTTAGAATATATCGATATCCCTTCCCCTGTCATTACGTGGCCCAAGAACTGCACCTTTTCAAGCCAAAACTCACACTTCTTGAATTTGGCATATAACATGTGGTCTCTCAATATTTGTAAAACTTGCCTTAGATGTTAAACATGTTCTTTTTTGCTCTTTGAGTATTTTAGAATGTCATCGATGAAAACGATAACACAACAATCGAGATATCCTCAAAATACCTGATTCTTCAAATCTATAAAGGTTGTCGGGGCATTAGTCAACCGAAAAGGCATCACCAAAAATTCATAGTTTAATCTTCTAAAGGCCGCCTTAGCAATGTCGCTTTCCTTCACCTTCATTTGATGATATCCCAATCAAAGTTTAATCTTAGAGAAATATTTTGCACCCTGTAACTGATCAAAAAGATCATTTATTCGTGGCAAAGGATACTTATTCCTGACCGTCACCTTATTCAACTCTCGGTAATCGATACATAGCCTCATAGACCTATTCGTCTTCCTTACAAATAACACTGTGGCCCCCTATGGCGAAACACTGGGACATATAAATCCTAGTTTCAATAGTTTTTCCAGTTGTACCTTTAACTCACTCATCTCGAAAGGTGCCAACCTATAAGGTGTCTTGGATATGGGGCCAGTTCAGGGAACTAAATCAATATTGAACTCCACTTCTAGGTCTAATGGTAGCCCTGAAAGATCTTTGGGAAAAATATCTAGAAATTTGTTGACTATGGGTATCTGCTCCGGTTGTGGTTCACTAACACAAATATCGTATACATGTGCCAGATAGCCTCAGCACACGCTATGAAGACAACGACGAGCTTGTAGAGCAGATATTAGGTAAGGAGGTTTTACCACCCTATCACCATGTATGGAAACTTCAGGTCTATTATGCATCATCAACTTGATCAACTTAGGACGACAACCTACGTTAGCATGATGAGCAGCTAACCAATCCATTTTGAGGATTACATCAAAGTCCCCAAGATCTAAAGAGGTATATTTTAGCATGTAAGATCTGATCAATTATTTGAATCAGGGCATTCCTTATATATTTTAGTGGCTAGAAGAGAGTGGCCACTTGGTATGTTCACCGCAAGTATGGCATCAAATGACTGACAGGGTGTCGTCAACTTTTTTGCAAATGTTAATGAAACAAAGAATGGGTAGCATCAGATCAAACAACACAAGGGCTTTACGACAGTAGGCACGGAAAGTATTTGTCACCACATCTTTGGACTTTATAGCTTCCTTTAATTCCATTGCATTTGCACGATGTACCGTTCTCGGCCTTCCTTCTATGGTTAGTGTCTTTCGCTAAGGGCACTCCTTTGCGTTACGTCCTGCTTATTGGCACTCATAACAAACTCGTTAATTTAACCTGCTATCAATCACTCTGTGGCCCTACTTGCCACACTTAAAACAAGCTCTTATTGCTTTTACATAGTTGGTGCCCTCATGCCTCGTTTCACACTAACGAGATTCTCGAGTTCCACCCATTTGCCTTGAACCTTGTCCAGATTTTCCTTCGTCTGTGCTCCTTCTAAATTTTTTCCGCTATCTCTGCCTTTGTCTTGCCCTCTATTCTGCTTCCTTCCTTGTTCTCTTCTTTCTCCCCACGCCTCTCGACTTTTCGACTCAACAAATGTTCGAAGTTGAAAGCTTTTCACTATTCTCCTTAAGGGTTGTCTCAAACCATCTTCAAAGCGTCTAGCCTTCAATCCTTCGTATTTAACTAGTAAGGAGCAAAGCGTGCCAATTCATCAAATTTTTGGATGTACTCTTCCATAATCTTGTCTTTTTGTTTTAATCCAAGAAAATCTGTTTCCAACCTATTTTGTACAGTCAAAGGAAAATACTTTTCCTCGAATGTAAGTTCGATTTGAGTTCCACTTTTGTTCTACTTGCTTCTGCACGTCCCACCAATAACTTGCCGCCCCTCATAACATATGCGTAGCCAATGCAACCTTCTGAAAATCTCAGAACTTACATTCCTACCTTTTCACTACTGGAATTGTTGCATTAGCAGTAACTGGTTGTGCTGCAGGTGTTGCTATAACTTCCCCCATAAGTCTCACCAGTTCCCTTCTTAAGTCTTCTCTATTAATTGTTGCCCTATTATCATTGTTGTTCCCCATGCTAGCTCATTCGGTGTTAGCCAAAGACGCTTCAGCCTGTTGTGCCTCTTGCGGAGGATCTCTTTCCTGTTCTCTTGGTATTGAGATCTCTTGATTTTGTAGATTACATGTCATTCTGAAAATTGTACAAGTCTTACCATCACATGTAAGAAACGCAACTTCATAAAATAACAACAATAGTACAACATAAGTCTCATGCTACGATCATTATACAACGATAGATTGTGCACCTAGACATACAACATTTGACTCAGGCAAACCCATATCACTCCTTAAATGACTTCACACCCTAGTATTCTTTATCTAGTAACATCTTTCGCTCGTTACCGGACAAGACTCGGCCCGAAGGTATTCACGAAGTACTTCCTGCATCTTTTGAATAACCCGCTAGCTAGCATTCACTATATCCTCAACCAAGCTATCTGCCTTCTTCTTTTCCTTGAGACACTCTAACTTCATTCTCTTTGTCTCACTGTCTGCTTTAACTTTTAGGGATTCTAATTGATTGAACAGTTCATCCCTCTCATCGGAGACCTTGGGGCAATTGGTCATTAGAGAAGGGAGTGGTGATCGCCAGTGGCCTTAGGGCGATTGGTCACTAGCTGGATTTGCGATGGCCACAAAGGCGATTTGCATTGGATATGGCCACAACAGCCATAGCACGGTGGCATGGTGGTGGTAGCGGCATATTATTTGTGGCATGATGGTAGTAGAGGTGCTGGGTGGTCTCATCAGTGGAGGCACCGGCAAAAGGAATAAATCACCAAAGACCGAGTTTGCGGTCAGCAATGGTGTTGACCGGAGTTTTGGTTGGCCGGTGATGGTCCGTGGCCGGTGGTACCTACAAATCTGGTAGCATTGAACAAAGGATTGGTGGGGGCTATAGAGTTGACGAAACAAGGCAGTGGCGGTGAAGGCCATACCACAGGGATTGGGCGTCGACAACCATAGGGGTAGCAAAAAATTAAGGGAGAGGTGTGGTTTACCAGAGATTGATATCTCGCGGTAGTAGCAGTGAGGTGTCAGTTACGACATAGTGGTAGCGAAAGCTTGGGAGATGGTATTTTGGCGAAGGTACGGCTGGGGGGTGGGGGTTGGCTGCCACTGACCACATGTGGTCGGCGATGGGGCTGCTCAGGCCATGCAGAGGCGCTGCCCGTTCTAGTGCAGGCCACCCTCTATTTTTCCTTACTCCTCTTCTCTCTTTTCTGTGTTCAATTCTCTTTTTTTCATTTTTTTAAACTCCTTTATTTTGTTCAACTTATTTAAGAAAAAAATATTCATTTAATTGCTTCCTAAGGCTCCTTTTTTATATCCTCAAATCTTTCACTATCATTTCAAAATATGAAAATTTTCTCCATATACCTCTTTCTGCCTAGAATGAGATATTAGATTTTTACATAATAACCCTAATTTAATAGTGATTCCTCAAGGTGCTTCCCTCGCTTTCTTTAATTTACAATTACAAACTCATGCCAATCATCGCTAAAAGATGCAAATTTTCCTACTTGTAGAATTTGCCGCTAAAAATTAAGTAAAATTATTATAATTATAAACTACCTAAAAGTCTAAACCTAAGATCAAGGTATTACATTTTTGCCCCTTAAAGAAATTTCATCCTCGAAATTTGGTGTTCCTTACACAGCTGATCTTAATCATGTTTGATCTCAGATAACAATTGATGCCGAGGAAAATGGGTTCGCAGTCGACGTGGAGGTGCCACAAGGAATGCAGTCCGAGTTGGATGCCAAGTGCGCTGATGTGGGACACAACAAGGGTGGAGCAAGGGTAGAGACCAAGGGCTTCCTAAACAGAGCCTGAGGGTGGCAATGCTGCGAGGGCAATGGCGCAGGCTGAATACATGACGATTGTTGCAGTCCGATGCTTAGGTCCAGAGTCAGGGTCCTGTATGTTTCTCTCTTTAGGCTTCTAGAGTGAGAAAGTGAAAATGTGAGAGTCTGTGCAACCATCAAAAAATGCCCAAAACCTCCTAAATGATTTCTCAAGACCTCTATTTATAGAGGTTGAGATGATGATGTCATCACGCGACACGTGGTGCTCCCCGGGAGTGACACGTCACCGAGGGGTCCACAGCTGTCGGTGCTCCACAAACTGTCGAATCGCATAGTCACCCGGCCTGCCCCTTACAGCGTCGCTCTGCTTGCCTGGAAAGACTAGCTCCCACAACGACGGTGTGGCCAGAGAACCCCTTGATCTAGCCACCAATCCAAGCCCTTGCAGAGTCTTACAGGCCTGGTAGTGGTTGGGAAGACCCGACGCCCAGCTGCTAGGTGGACTAGGCGTGATGCCCTCCAAAGACCTGCTCCCATCTCAGAGTGACCCGGGGATCATAATCCCTAGGGGTGTCGACGCAAGCCTCCAGTGCCGGAGCGCATAGGCCAGTCACGAAGACACCCTAGCAGAGATAATGTCCCAAAGGAGTCGCCTATCCAGTGGGTGAGTCTTTGTGCCAGAGCACTCGAAGCACGTCAAAGTAGCATCCCAGAGGAGCCGTCTACCCAACGGGCCAGGTAGCATCATGAAGGAGTCGTCTACCTGGCGGAAGGGGAGTTGAAAAGCTCCGTGGTGGAGATAGTGTCCCGGAGGAATCGCCTATTCTACAGGCCGAGGTAGCATCCCGGAGGAGCCGTCTACCTGGCAGAAGGGGAGTTGAAAAGCTCACTGGCAGAGATAGTGTCCTGGAGGAGTCGCCTATCCCCGCGGGTGAGTCCTTGTGTTGGAGCACTCGGAGTGCGTCAAGGTATCATTCCGAAGGAGTCGTCTACCCGACTGGTCGAGGTAGCATCCCGGAGGAGCCGCCTACCTTGCGGAAAGGGAGTTGAAGAGCTCTTTGGTGGAGATAGTGTCCCGAAGGAGTGGCCTATCCCCGCAAGATGCTGCATACTCCAGAGAGTGAGTCGAAGCACGTTCTACGACCAAGGCAAGGTGCACATGGTGTGGTGAAAGGATTGACTGGTAAAGGAGCATGGTAGGGTGATAGAGAGCTAGGGTCGCAACTGTGTCAGTGGCGCGGTGCATGGGCGTGACGGAGTAAGTAAGGTACCGGGGGCACGTATGTGTTAGTGGCGCAGTATATGGGCCCGACGGAGTGCATATGGTGCCAAGGGCACTGTAGTCTGATAGGGAGCCAGGGGGCGCGACTGTATCAGTGGCACAGTGCATGGGTACGACGGGGTGAGTGAGGTGCCGGGGGCACGTCTGTGTTAGTGGCATGGTGCATGGGCGCTACGGAGTGTGTATGGTGCCCAGGGCACTGTAGTGTGAGAGGGAGCCAGGGGTCGCAACTGTATCAATGGCGCGGCGCATGGATGCGGCGGAGTGAGTAAGGTGCCGGGGGCACGTCTATATTAGTGGCGCGACAGAGTACGTATGGTGCCAAGGGCACTGTAGTGTGACAGAGAGCCCGGGGGGCACGGCTATATCAGCCGTGCGGTGCACGGGCGCGGCAGAATGTGTATGGTGCTAGGGGCATGGTAGTGACTTTCGAGCGACGGGGGTCGCGGAGTGATGTCCGGCCCCTTAAAGAGTAGTGAAGATGCTAAGTATGGAAGCCAAAGGTCAACCCTTTGGGGGAAGGCCAAGGTCAACCATTGGGGGAGGCCAAGGCTTACCCCAGAGAAAGACCCAGGCCGACCCCAAGTGGGAGGCTAAGGCGAAGGTCAACCCCAAGGGAAGGCTAAGGCCGACTTCCTTCGGTAAGTGCCAAGGTGCACCGACGGGCAAAGTGCGATGGTCGGAGCATGATGAGCAGTCGCGCAAGGATGAGCTTCTTGGTGACAAAGTCACGTGGAAAAAATGAGAAGTGCACATGACTTGGGCATGCACCTTTGACAGGTTGGAAGCGTTGAATATTGCTTGTTGCATGTGCTGACGTGTCATGCAAGATGGGACCCCTAGTGGGCCTTTGGGTGCGACCAGAATAGGTTGGGAACATAAGCTCCCTGCATGTGGGGTGCACGGAGGGGCAACCCGAGCAGGCGCCACACGCATATTTGCCAGTTCACATGTAGAAGAATATTTTTATGTTTGTTGGTTTTACAGTTTTGACGTTGTCACTGCATGATGAAGGTGAAGAGTAGGTGGCTCAAGCCACCTCGTGCACCACCTACTGAAGCCTGAGTATGGATAGGAGTTGACACAAGGGCATGATGATAGGTCACAGGGGCGCAGGCGACGAGGGTCGCAGAATCTATGCCCGAACGCTGGCGACAGGGGTCGCAGAGACGACGCCTGGGTGCGGACGACAGGGGTCAGCGATGGGGTAAGTGATTTGAGCTACCTCGCACCACCTACCAAGTACATTGATGTCTGGGGACATTGTCATGATGGGCACAACAAGGGCACGATTGGGCATTGTGATGCTGGGGCAGTCCACGACGGGCGCCTGGGATCCCGAATGGGGCCCCCGGGCGACGGCGACGGGGTAAGTGGTTCGAGCTACCTTGCGCACCACCTATCATGTACATTGATGTCAGGGGACATCGTCATGAGGGGCGCGACAAGGGCACGATCGGGCATCGTGATGTTGGGGCAGTCCACTACGGGCGTCGGGGCGCGGGCTACGGGGGTCGCAGAGGTAGCTCCTAGGCAACGACGATGAGGTAAGTGGTTCGAGCTACCTCGTGCACCACCTACCATGTAGATTGATGTCGGCAGACATTGTCATGAGGGGCGCGACAAGGCGCGATCGGGCATCGTGATGCTGGGGCAGTGAGGACAGACGCCGGGGCGCGGGCGATGGGGGTCACAGAGGGGGCGCCTAGGAGACGGCGACGGGGTAAGTGGTTCGAGCTACCTCGCTCACCACCTACCAACTACATTGATGTCAGGGGACATTGTCATGAGGGGCGCGACAAGGGCGCGATCGGGTGCCGTGATGCTGGGGCAATCCATGACAGGCGCTGGGGCACAGGCGACGGGGGTCGCGGAGGCGGCGCCTGGGCGATGACAACGGGGTAAGTGGTTCGAGCTACCTCGCGCACCACCTACCAAGTACATTGATGTCGGGGTCGTCACGACACGGGATGTGATCAAAATTACAAAAAAAGTTCTAAGTGTAGGAGAGTACGAGATGGGTAAGGGTGCGCGTTGGTAGTCAAAAAAAATTGTTCATGCCTTGGAGGATGGTGGCGATGATGTTTGGTGATGGTTGTCGGCCATTGGGTGAATGTCTGCAGGCCGAAGTTTGGGGGGTAAGCCTTGGTGTGGTATGAAGCCAAAGAGTGGCCTTGGTGATGGAGGTCTAAGTGGGCATGGAGGATGGTCATGTGTTAGTGTTGAAGGTTGGCCGCGGGTGAAGAAAAAAAGATGAAGGTTGAAGGTGGGTGAAGGTGGTGGCCTTTGTTTGGGGCAGGCTGAGGGTGGGAAGGGATGGGTGTGAGACCCCGATCTTAATTAGCTTCTAATCATTTTATTGAGTTTAAACATATTTAAATTTGATTGAAATAATATAATCGTGTTATATTATTTGTATACATAATTAAGTCGTGGGCCCAAAATATAATTATGTAAAACATTGGGGGTTAAAAAGTAATTACGCAAAACCTTGGGGCCAATATGCAAATATGAAAAGTTGGTATTAGTGGCATGCCATGTGTTGCTCTTGAATTAATTGTTGGAGGATTTGCCACCTATTATTTGTGGTGAGTAAGCAAAAGAAACTAATAAAAAATGGAAAGAAAACTAAGTGGATAATTTAGAAACAAAAGAGAAGGTGGAAGGGAAGAGCAACTTTCGGCCAAAGAGAGAAGGGAAAGAGTAGGAAAAAAAAAGAGAGAAGGAGAAAGAAAAGAAAAGAGAGAAAGGAAGGAAGAAGAAGAGAAGAAGAAAAGGAAGAACAAAGGATAGAGATTTGATTCAACTATCTTCAATTGGCTTGACCTAAAAATTCTTGAATGTAGGTTATCTTGTTGTTTTAGGTTTTAAAGCATGTTAGAGAAGTATTATGAGTAGTGAAATACTTATAAACTAGCTTGTAATGGTCTTAAGAGAGAGCTATGTTCAAAACCTGCAAATAGTCATGAAAATGAAATAACTTTGGTGCCTAGAAATGTATGGTTTTAGTTGAGATATGGGTTTGGTTATTTTATATGTTGTACTACTACATGTGTAGAGTATACACACCAAATTTCAGATTATTTCAAGCACTATTACTATCGTTTACAATTCGTGGCTTGAAACCTGTTCTGTGAAACTGTAGAGTCATGGAATATAGAGTAATTTTGATGCTTAGAAATGTATAAGTTTAGTTAAGATATGGACTTGGTTATTTTATATGTTACAGTAGTACATGTATAGAGTATACATACCAAAGTTCAGATTATTTCAACTACTATTGCTATGGTTTAAAATTCGTGTCTTGGAACCTATCTTGTGAAACTGTTGTTAGGCAGATTCTGAAGTGTCTTTGTAAGGGCTTAATATGATCTTAAAACAATCTTTTGGTGTCAAGTAAAATATTGGGATGTAGATCTCTAAGTCTAGTTTTCAGACATATATAGTTTGACTATGGAGGCCTTGTAATTAAATTGTTATGATTTTCGGAGTACAGACTACTCCTGCTGCCATTTGAAATACTGGGCAGATTAGCTAACCTAAACTAGTAGTTCCTTCGTGTTGGGCTTAATGGTGAATGACTAGGCAAATTTCAGGTCTTAAATGGACACTCAAATATCTACATAATAATGTAAGTAACATAGGAGTAGGGTACTTAAGGAAGAACCTCAAATCATTTCTTGCTTGATTACCGAATTAGTTTGTGCATTAGAAAGAGGTACTTGATGACATTCATGTTGACATCTGTACATGATTATGCATATCACGTGAAGGAGGAGGAAAAAAGTGAGTTGAGGTTGTTATTTGCCGGGGTTGAAAGTTATTCGGCCAGGGTTCTCGTTCTCGTTCATGTCTTGATAGTACACACTAGCTATGTGTACTACTTCTCGAAAGGAATTATTGGCGTGCCTGTGATGACGTTGGACTTCTTTTCTCGAACCCGCTACATCAGTTGGTTGCGATACAAAAAGTCTCTCGCACTCAGGGAAGGTTGGCTCGTGCATGAGGGGAATATTTGCATATTGATATTCTCATACTTGGCCTATATTTGTCTTGAACTTTTTTAAAGTGTTTGGTTATTCTTGGCGAGATCAAGTTAATATTTAGGTCTTGCTTGTCATTCTCGTATATGTTTTACAAGATTTCAAATCTTGCTCAATATGCTATTCTCATTTCTTTTGAAGGCAAGTGTGAGCAAATGCTTGCATGTGTTACTCGATATGTGATATTATTCTTAAGTACGTAGGTATCATCTGTTCAAGTGACTTGCATGTTCATACTAACTATACATAATATGATCAGGTCATGTTTGGACTTAAAAGCACCGGATACCCTACTGAGCCATTAGGCTAACCATTCCTGATACTTTTTTCTAGGTTCGGAGTCGGAGTATTTGCCAAGGGACGAAGAGGATTACCTTGGTGAAGAGCAAGAGTATTACACTGGGTGAGCAACGTTTTAGTTGTTCTTCTTTTATTTTGGGGTGTAGTACTTGTATAGAAGAGAGGTTGTCTGTAATTTAATGTTATGTTCAGTCTTTTCACTTATGGATGATTATAACATTTAAGCCATGCTTCCGCTGTTTCTTTAGAGGTTTGTAGTAAAGCTCTGTTTATACTTGAGGTATATATGTTAACTAGCTTGTTTAGCGTTGCACCCTTCCGGGGGGTGTGACAATGGGTGGCCGAGGCCAAGGGGGATGGGTGAGGGAAGGCCGAGGTTGAGCTTGGGGAGAAGGGAAGTGGGAAGAAGGTGAAGGGGGAAGGGAAGCCGAGCGAGGCCGACCGGTGGCCGCGGGCTTGCGGGGGGATGAGAGAGGGAGAGGAAGGAGGTAAGGAGGGGGAGGGGAGGTGCGGGTGTAGGGTTGGGGTTGGGAGGCTGAGGCCGATGTAGAAGGATGAGAGAGGGTCGAGGCCGACATGGTGGTGGGTGAAGGAAAAGAAGATGGGGGAAAGGGGATGGCGTGTGGGGCTACCGCGGGGGACGAGGGGCGAGGGAGGGAGTCCGAGTCCTAGGGGGTGAGGCCGAGGCCGATGGGGGTGGGGGAAGAAGAAAGGGGAAAGGGGCAGCAGCGGCGGCGGGGTGCCACAGCATGTGGGCGGGGGGAAAATAGAGGGAGGAGAGAGGGGGGAGGTGGTTGCCTACGAGGGGGCGACACCGGCCGGGGAGTGGCGCTGCAGGAGGTCGAGGGCGAAGGGCCGAAGGGGTGGTGGCGCAAGGTGGGCAGCGCGAAGAAGGAGAAGAGAAAGAGAAAAGGAAAAAATTAGGGTTAGGGTTTAGGGGAGGGATACGGGTCGGGTGGGTCGATTTCAGGTCGGGGATTTGGGCGAGGGTCTGAAAGAGAAAATGGGCGTGCTGTCGGGTTCGGGCGAGCGAGTCGAGCGGTTTGCCTACCTGTTTGAATTTTAATTTGAATTTGATTTTTTTTGTGCAACCCTAAGAAGGGAGCCCCCAAGAAAATTTTCACAATGTTCATGAAGAGAGAGAGGAGTGGGATGGTGGGAGTGAAGAGAGGAAAATGTTAGAGGGAGAGTGAGGGGGTTGGTGGGAGGGGAGATGAAAATTATGTGAATTTTTTTCCTAAGTGTAGAACGAGGGTGAGAGGGTAGTGCCCGACCACGAGCAGGCAGGGTGAGAGGGAGGAGTGCGAAAGGGTGAGAAAATTTTCTAAGTGTTGAGAAGATTTCCCGAGTGTTGGAAGGAGCATAGGGTATAAGGGGTGAAAATTTTTTTCTAAGTGTTGAGCTCGTACAAGGGTGCTGAGGGTGATCATCGATGACCGATTGCGAAAAAAATGAATTTTTTTTTAAGTGTTGGGCTGAGTCGAGGATGGCGAGGGAGACCACTGAGGGTGATCATCGATGACCGATTGCGAAAAAAATGAAAATTTTTCTGAGTGTCAAAAAAAGGATGAGGGGTAATGATGCGACTGTAGTAGCGTGGCTCGAGCCACCTCGCGCACCACGTACCAAGTCGCTGTAATGTGAGGCAGAAGGGGTTGGGAAGGGGTGAAGACCCCAAGGGAGTGGGTGCGGGTATCAAGAGTGGTGTCAGTAGGCCTGTGCAAGAGCCTTGTAGCTTGAAAATTTTTCTGAGTCTGGAAAATGCAACTTCATTGATAAGAAAAGATAGGCAGCATGCCTTGGTACATGGGAGTTGAGTACATGGAAGCTTGCAAAATGATGGAAAAAAATACAAGTGTGAAAAACGCTCTAGGCAGGCTAGGGCTTGGGCGGTTGGTTCAAATGTCCCGGGCTTAGAGTTTGAGCTTGCCAGATGCAATTTTATCGGCGAAGACGAACATGAGGCCCCAGCACCACTTGAGGTCGTGACCGACCTTCCAATGATAGGGGCAGTAGTTGGGATGGGCCAAGTCTTTCGGTGTAGGTTTAGCGTTGGCATTGGGCAGGGTTATGGCATTGTCGTTGATCCATGTCTCGAGGAGAACTCTGACAGTCTTTAAGTCATACGGGTATTCTGGGGTAGGCATTGGCTGCCTTCTCTTGTCAGGGTGTCCATCCCTTCCTTGGGACTGACGCTTGCGGTTGTTGTCGTCGTTAATGGCTGCTTCCATCGTCGGGGCCAAGGCAATATGAGGTTGGGGTTTTGGGTGCTTTGACGGACTGACCGAGTCATATGTGCGTCGCGCAACTTCTTTGAGATGTCCCCAGGACCGAAGCTGGAGGTTTTCAAGGTAGATCATGTAGGTGTCTTTCATGTTCTTGATGCAAATGGGTACGAGGGTGTCATCCTTACTGAAGTCGGTGCATTCCAAGCACTTGTGATGAAATCGGGTGACATAGGTGTATTGAGGTCCTCCCCGGGGTTATGGCAATATCAACGAAATGGTCACACATTCCGTTTCATAGTGAAACTTCTCGAGAAAAAGCTGGACCATGTTAGACTAGGAGTGGATAGTACCGTCAAGAATCTAATGATACCAAGAGTAGGCGAGGCTAGTCAGGGACTTGTGAAATTCCCAAAGCTTCAAGGTGTCATCCTCCCCGTAGTGCTCTAGGGAGCTAGAAAAATGGGTGATGTGCTCGCGGGCATTGCCCTCTTTGCCGTTGAACAAGGTGAAGGATGGTTGCTTGTACTTGACAGGGTAGGGCTTGGTAGCAAGGCTGCCAGAGTAGGGAGCATGGCCTGACAGCTTAGAGGGGGAGTGTGGTAAGGATGACTGCTTGAGATGGCGAAGGAGGGCATCAAAGTCAGGTCACGTACGATGCATGTGAGGGTTTGTGCCCTGTCGGGATGATCCGGGCACCAGAGCCCCCGACGGTGCAACCTGAGGCATTGAGGGGATGACAATGGTAGAGAGGGGTTGGTGGTGAGGAGTAACTTGTTGGGGGTAGGGTTTACATATGGGTAGTGTCAACGGCTGGAGGCCGGTAGTCAGGAAGGGTCGACTGGAGCAAGCCGGGGGAATGGCCTGTGTTTAGGTTTTGGTTGGTTACGTTCGGGTTAGGCTTTATCTCAATTGAGTCATGAGTCTCCGAAGTGCTTCGAGCAAGGGTAAGGCGTGGCGCCGCGGGCTGAGGTGCCGCGAGTCCTACTGTCAAGGGCCCGGAGGACTAAGGCAGCGGTGGTCGCGACATTGGGATCTGAGCAGTGTCCAAAACTAGCCCAGGCCCTGAAGGCTGAATCTGAGTAGGACGTTGGGATGACACGGGGTGAGCAACCGATACAGGGTGGGGAGCCCTTAGGCCTTGAGATGTCGGCGATCGTAAAGTCAAGACTTGGATGGATTTTTGCATTTATAAGATGATAGCCATTAGAGTGCTATGCGAGTCTTGCAGGTTGGCTATAGTGGGAGTGAACTGCTAGATGGCCGCATTGACTGCAACTTGCACGTCAAGTGCGGTAGTTAGTGGCTGGTCTTGGAGAGGCATGGCACTAGTCCCTTCTTGTTCACCAAAGTGATCCCGGTATGGATAAGGCCCTGGCTTGTAGCCCTCATAATTCTTCGTTGCATAGGCATGGTTGCTTGGGGGTGTCAGGCAAAGGATGAACTGCACTGCGATGCTCACCTCCCCAGCAGAGTCGCCAAAATGATGCCGAGGAAAGTGGGTTTGCAGTCGACGTGAAGCTGCCACAAGGAATGCAATCCGAGTCAGATGCCAATTGCACTGATGTGGGACACAGCAAGGGTGGAGCAAGGGCAAAGACCAAGGGCTTCCCAGACAGAGCCTGAGGGTGGCAGTGCTGCGAGGGCGATGGCGCAGGGTGAATACATGACGACAGTCGCAGTCCAATACTTAGGTCCAGAGTCAGAGTCCTGTATGTTTCTCTCTCTAGGATTCTAGAGTGAGAAAGTGAAAATGTGAGAGTTTGTGCAACCATCAAAAATGTCCAAAATCTCCTAAATGAATTCTCAAGACCTCTATTTATAGAGGTTGAGATGATGATGTCATCACGAGACACGTGGCATTCCCCGAGAGTGACACATCACCGAGGGGTCCACAGCTATCGGTGCTCCGTGAACTGTCGAATCGCATATTCACCCGGCCTGCCCCGCACAGCGTCGCTCTGTCTGTCTGGAAAGACTGGCTCCCACAACGACGGTGTGGCCAGAGAACCCCTTGATCTAGCCACTAATCCAAGCCCTTGCAGAGTCCCACAGGCCTGGCAGCGGTGGGGAAGACCCAACGCCCAACTGCCAGGTGGACTAGGCACGATGCCCTCCGAAGACCTGCTCCCGTCTCGAAGTGACCCGGGGGTCATAGTCCATAGGGGTGCCGACGCGAGCACCCAGTGCCGGAGCACGTAGGCCAGTCACGAAGACACCCTGAGGGAGATAGTGTCCCGAAGGAGTCGCCTATCCTGCGGGTGAGTCCTTGTGCCCGAGCACTTAGAGCGCATCAAGGTAACATCCCAGAGGAGCTGTCTACCCGATAGGCCAGGTAGCATTCCGGAAGAGCCATCTACCAGGTGAAAGGGGAGTTGAAAAGCTCCCTGGCGGAGATAGTGTCCCGGAGGAGTCGCCTATTTCGCAGGCCGAGGTAGCATCCCGGAGGAACTGTCTACCTTGCAGAAGGGGAGTTGAAAAGCTCCTTGGCAGAGATAGTGTCCCAGAGGAGTCGTCTATCCCTATAGGTGAGTCCTTATGCCGGAGCACTCGGAACGTGTCAAGGTAGCATCCCAGAGGAGCCGTCTACCCGACTGGCCGAGGTAGCATCCCAGAGGAGCCGTTACCTGGCAGAAGGTAGCTTCCGGGCGGAGATAGTGTCTCGGAGGAGTCGCTTATCCCCGTGGATGAGTTCTTGTGTCGAAGCACTCGGAGCACGTCAAGGTAGCATCCTAGAGGAGCCGTCTACCCAACTGGCCGAGGTATCATCCCGGAGGAGCCGTCTACCTGGCGGAAGGGGAGTTGAAGAGCTCCCTGGCAAAGATAGTGTATCAGAGGAGTCGCCTATCCCAACAGGATGCTGCACACTCCGAAAAGTGGGTCGAAGCATGTTCTACGACCAAGGCAAGGTGTGCATGGTGCGGTGAAAGGATGGACCGATGCAAGGAGCATGGTAGTGTGACAGAGAGCTAAGAGGCACGACTGTGTCAGTGGCACAGTGCATGGGCACGGCGGAGTGAGTAAGGTGTTGGGGGCACGTCTGTGTTAGTGGCGCGGCGCATGGGCCCTACTGAGTGCGTATGGTGCCAAGGGCATTATAGTGTGACAGGGAGCCAGGGCCATGACTGTACCATACGCGGCAAAGTGAGTGAGGTGCCGGGGGCACGTCTGTGTTAGTGGCACGGTGCATGGGCGCGACGGAGTGCGTATGGTGCCCAAGGCACTGTAGTGTGACAAGGAGCCAAGGAGCGCTACTGTATCAGTGGCACAGCGCATGGGCACGACGGAGTGAGTAAGGTGCCAGGGGCACGTCTGTGTTAGTAGCGCAGCGCATGGGAGCGACGGAATGCGTATGGTGCCAATGCCACTGTAGTGTGACAGAGAGCCCGGGGGCACGGCGCACGTGCACGGCAAAGTGTGTATGGTGCCTGGGGCACGGTAGTGACTTCCGGGCTACGGGGGTCGCAGAGTGACGTACGAATTGACTTTCGGGAGAGGAGGGTGGTGGAGTGACGTCCAGGCGATGCGGGTCGTGGAATGACTTTCAGGCGACATGGGTCCCGGAGTGACATCCCGGCGACGGGGGTCGCAGAGTGACTTCCGGGCGAAGGAGTGACGTCCGGGCGACGGGGGTCGTGGAGTGACATTTGACCCCTTGAAAAGTAGTGAAGATGCTAAGTATGGAAGCCAAAGGCCAACCTTTGGGGGAAGGCCAAGGCCAACCATTGGGGGAGGCCAAGGCCAACCCCAGAGGAAGGCAGAGGCCGACCCCAGGGAGGCCGAGGCCGACCCCAAGGGGAAGGCCAAGGCCAACTTCCTTCGGTAAGTACCAATGTGCACCGACGGGCGAAGTGCGACGGTCGGAGCATGATGAGCAGTCGCGCAAGAATGAGCTTCTTTGTGACGAAGTCATGTGGAAAAAGTGAGAAGTGCACATGACTTAAGCGTGCACCTTTGACCGGTTGGAAGCGTTGAATATTGCTTGTTGCATGTGCATACGTGTCATGCAAAATGGGACCCCCAGTGTTCCTTTGGGTGCGACCAGAATAGGTTGGGAACAACCATCAACATAACACCCTAATTGTAGACAACCAAACTCGTATATAATCTCAAGCGACTTTACATGTACATGCACCTTAAACCACTAAGCTGTGTGATACGCATTTAACATACTTTAACCCACTGACAAATAATATCTCTAACATTAATAATGTTAATTCACAAGCTCCGCCAACTTTAAATGCTATCCTTACATTTCTCCATTTATACAATTAAATTATCGTTAAACCGTGAAGTCTCACCATGTGATCAAATTTCTAAAGCATCAAGTGTATTCATCAAAATCTACCATAAAACCAATTTGATATCAGGATATTATATCTTCTCCCTATTAAAAGAAATTCGACCTCTAATTTTATTATACTTACAACCTCCATATAATAGATCTTGCTACGTAACTCAGATATATAGCAACCAACATAATAGCTGAGCAGTGCCTAACCTCCACACCAAAATTTATCACCGACGAATATTAAATATCATAATTCCTGTTCAAAACTTAATACTGAGCTCAAACTTACTAGGTCATCACTTATGCTCTAACACTTATAAAACTTTAAGAGATCACATAACCTTCCAAAAGTCCCAAAGTCTCCACACTCTAATCCAGCTTCGGCAACTGGAAGCACATTCCTCAAAACCAACCCAATCTAATTCACTCAAATGAAGTAAGTCCTTCTAACGGTATATAACTTACAAAACCTAAGTCACAATCACCAATCGCAACTTAAGAAAACCTCAAATATTACCTTATGCTACAGAATTTGGATTATCACTTAAGATTCTATAACCTAACCATCAAAATCATTACTTAAACTCTAATATTCCAAAATTGTAATGCTCTGATACCATTTCTGTCATAACCCAAACCTATGGGTGGGCTCCTAAGCTAGATCCGTGATCGCCCATAGGCCCACTGGATTCTAACCAAGGGCTCTGTCAAGCCTTACTCTTTAAAACTAATATGAACACTGCAACGAAAATTAAAACTTCTACGAACTTAAATTACATTTTCATATTTTTATTTGAATACAACATCTACAACTCTTCATAACTCTGACTTGTCAACAACTAAAACTAAGCCAACTATCTAAATATTGATGATGCGAAAATGGTTCGATGCTACGTGGAGGTGCCACAAAGGATGCGGTCTGAGTCAGCTTCCAGGTAGGCAACGCGGGAGACAGCAAGGACGGCGTAAGGGCCGAGGGCAAGGCTCCCCAGACAGGTCGTGAGGGCTGGCAGCGCTGCGCAGGCAGGGTGACGATGAACAGGACCGACAGTCTACAGTCCGTGCAAGGGTGCAGCGTCGAGGGTCCGTGGACGGGAGCCAAGTGTGTTTCTCTCACTAGAATTCCAGAGAGAATGTCTTTTTAGAGAGAGAAAGTGAAAAGTCCAAATGAGAGAAAGATCCTTGAAAAAGCTCCAAAGTCCACTATTTATAGGCAAAAATGTGTCATAAGTTGACATGTGTCACCCCCTGGGAACGACACGTCGCCAGGGGGCCAAAGCACTGATCCTCCGTTGGGACTGCCGGTCCCTAAGTTCGTGCTGCCCTGCCCTTGCGACATCTCTCTGCCTGTCTGAGGAGACTGATCATGCCGCGGTAGCATGGTCAGAGTAGCCCGTTGCCCCAGCCTCCAGTCCAAGCCCTTACTGAATCCCACAGGCCTGGCAGCGGTGGGGAAGACCCGACGCCCAGCTGCCAGGTGGACTAGGCAAGATGCCCTTCCGAAGACCTGCTCCCATCTCGGAGTGACCCGGGGGTCATAGTCCTTAGGGGTGCCGACGCGAGCCCCCAGTGCCAGAGCACGTAGGCCAGTCACGCAGGCACCCTGGCGGAGATAGGCGGAGTCGCCTATCCCGCTGCGAAGGGTCCTCGTGCCGGAGCACGGAGCGAAGTGAAGACGGCGATGGCTTTGAGGTTGTGAGCCCATCCCGTAAGCATATAACATGATTGTGCGCATGGGCGCGGTGGAGTGCGGGCGACGAGGGTCGCAGAGTGACGTCCGAGCGACAAGGGTCGTTGCGTGGATGGCGCGCGACCGTGAGCGACGGTTGTCATGGCGACAGAGCGGCCACAAGTGACGGTCGTCGAGACTACGAGCGACGGTCATCGCGACGAAGGAGCACGGCCGAGAGCGACGGTCGTCGCGACTATGGCGGAGCGCGGCCGCGAGCGACGGTCGTCGTGACAACGGAGCACGGTCGAGGGCGACGTCGTCGCGACTATGACGGAGCGCGGTCGCGAGCGACGGTCATCGTGACTATGAGCGAGCGACGGCGAGCAAGGGTCATTGCGGCGACGGAGCACGGCTGAGAGCGACGGTCGTCGCGACTACAGTGGAGCGCGGTCGCGAACGACGGTCGTCGATGGTCAAGGCAGGTGGCCGACCCCCAAGGGTGGCCGACCCCTTGGGGTGGCCGACCCCCAGGGAGGCCGACCCCTTGGGGTGGCCGACCCAAGGGTGGCCGACCCCTTGGGGTGGCCGACCCCTTGAGGTGGAAGGCACGCCGAAGTCGCTTCACGAATGGTTCACGTGACTTGAGCATGCGTTGCTTTGACCGGCTCTCGAGCGTTGAAAAGTTGACCGCTGACTGGGTGATGTGTCGTGCAAAGTGGGTCCCTTAGCGGGTCCTGGGGTGCGACCAGAATAGGGTATGAACATAAGCCCCCTGCGTGTGGCGCGCGCGGAAGGGCAACCCGAGCGGGCGTCGCACGCATGAACGATGTGGTTACAGCCCATCCTGCTGCGGGGGCCAGGGTCCCTGGTGATGGAGCCGGCGATGACGCTAAGCCCGTGTAGCAGTTTGATTGAGCCGGCGGTGGCGCTAGCCCGTGATGGCGCTTAGCCCATGCCGCAGTTTGATTGAGCCGGCGATGGCGCTAGCCCGTGATGGTGCTCAGCCCATGCCGCAGTTTGATTGAGCCGGCGACGGCATACAGCCCATCCCGCAGTTTGATTGAGCCGGCGACGGCACGAAGCCCGTCCCGCAGTTTGATTGAGCCGGCGATGGCGCTAGCCCGTGATGGCGCTCAGCCCATGCCGTAGTTTGATTGAGCCGGCGACGGCATACAGCCCGTCCCGCAGTTTGATTGAGCCGGCGACGACACGAAGCTCGTCCCGCAGTTTGATTGAGCCGGCGATGGCGCTAGCCCGTGATGGCGCTCAGCCCATGCCGCAGTTTGATTGAGCCGGCGACGGCATACAGCCCGTCCCACAGGGAGGGGTCCTCGTGCCGGAGCACTACGAGCGGAGCCCCCAGAATGCCGCACACTCCGGAGAGTGGGTCGAAGATCTTCCACGCCCATGGCGGGGGCGCATGGTGTGGTGAACGGGTGTTATGCCCGGAGGCTTGTAACATGGTCGTGGTGCATGGACATGGCGACGATTGTCGCGGGGACAATACTTGGTGCCGGAGCACATGTCATGAAAGTGGTGCGGCGACGAACGTCGCGAAGCAATACTTTGTGCCGGGGCACATGTGATAAGAATGGCGCATGGGTGCGGCGACGAAGGTCGCGGAGCATATACTTGGTGCCGTGGGCACGTATGATGAGAATGGCGCACGGGCGCGGCGACGAACGTCGCGGAGCTAAAGTTGGTGCCGGGGGCACGCATGATGAGAATGGCGCACGGGCGCGGCGACGAACGTCGCGGAGCTATACTTGGTGCCGGGGGCACGTATCATGAAGATGGCGCACGGGCGCGGCGACGAACGTCGCGGAGCTATAGTTGGTGCCGGGGGCACGCATGATGAGAATGGCGCACGGGCGCGGCGACGAACGTCGCGGAGCTATACTTGGTGCCGGGGGCACGTATCATGAAGATGGCGCACGGGCGCGGCGACGAAGGTCGCGAGCTAAAGTTGGTGCCGGGGGCACGCATGATGAGAATGGCGCACGGGCGCGGCGACGAACGTCGCGGAGCTATACTCATGAAGATGGCGCACGGGCGCGGCGACGAACGTCGCGGAGCTAAAGTTGGTGCCGGGGGCACGCATGATGAGAATGGCGCACGGGCGCGGCGACGAACGTCGCGGAGCTATACTTGGTGCCGGGGGCACGTATCATGAAGATGGCGCACGGGCGCGGCGACGAAGGTCGCGAAGCTAAAGTTGGTGCCGGGGGCACGCATGATGAGAATGGCGCACGGGCGCGGCGACGAACGTCGCGGAGCTATACTTGGTGCCGGGGGCACGTATCATGAAGATGGCGCACGGGCGGGCGACGAAGGTCGCGAAGCTAAAGTTGGTGCCGGGGGCACACATGATGAGAATGGCGCACGGGCGCGGCGACGAACGTCGCAGAGCTATACTCATGAAGATGGCGCACGGGCGCGGCGACGAAGGTCGCGAAGCTAAAGTTGGTGCCGGGGGCACGCATGATGAGAATGGCGCACGGGCGCGGCGACGAACGTCGCGGAGCTATACTTGGTGCCGGGGGCACGTATCGTGAAGATGGCACACGGGCGCGGCGACGAAGGTCGCGAAGCTAAAGTTGGTGCCGGGGGCACGCATGATGAGAATGGCGCACGGGCGCAGCGACGAACGTCGCGGAGCTATACTCATGAAGATGGCGCACGGGCGCGGCGACGAACGTCACGGAGCTATACTTGGTGCCGGGGGCACGTATCATGAAGATGGCGCACGGGCGCAGCGACGAACGTCGCGGAGCTAAAGTTGGTGCCGGGGGCACGCATGATGAGAATGGCGCCAGGGCGCAGCGACGACTGTCGCGGAGCAATACCTGGTGCCTGGGGCACGCATCATAAGCATGGCGCCAGGGCGCAGCGACGACTGTCGCGGAGCAATACCTGGTGCCTGGGGCACG
>JAVXUP010004394.1:12500-33281 GCA_033070095.1 Escallonia herrerae | reverse complement strand
AAAGAACTTATATTATGCCAGTTATATAGATGTACTTGTTCTAATTTTCTAGCCGCTTCTATTTGTATAATAGCATCTCCAGTATTGGGATTTCTTCCTGTTAATATTAATTGTATTGTGTTTACAAAATTATAAGGATTGGGGCCTAAGTCTGCCATTTCTTTTAAATCATTAGGATAGGCTTGCTGCCATTCTTCAAAATTAGCTTTAGCTATTGGTCCTAAGAATTGTGTCATGTATCTTATCATTTCTTCTCCTGTTTCTAAATTATCTGACTGTTTAGTAATGAAATTTGCTACTACTGCATCTTTCCATACTTGTATATAATTAGTTCTTTGTTGTGGATCGACTGCAGTTATATTTAAAATAAAAGGTTCTGCTGCCTTTTGTATTTTAAAATTTTGTTCTAAAGGATGTTTTTTACCTTTGGGTCTATAATTTGGTCTTTCATATTTTGTATTTTCTATTGTTGCACTTTGTCTTGGTAGATTGCCATATGCATATTGAGGTCTATTTGTAGGTTGAGTTGTATAGAATCTACTACCATCATTATTTTGATTTTGTGTGGTTCCTGAACCACCACTTTCGTCCATAAGAATGTATGGAGTTTCATTCATTAGGTTAAATTTGGTATTTATTAAAGAAATTTGAGTTGTAACAGATTCTGCATCATTTGTTTCTTCTAATTCTTCAACATCTTCTATTGTGATAGAATTTGCATCTATATATGAATTTATTTTGTTGTTTAAATAGTCCTCTATGGTTCCTTCTGTAATAGAATATAATTCATAATTGTTTAAAAATTCTTCTTCTATACTTATTTCTTCTAGATATATATTTTTTAAAAATTCTTCTTCTTCTTTTAGATTAACATCTTCTAAAAGATTATTTAGATTAGCTTCTTCTAAAAGATTATAATCTTTTTGTCTTATAGTTTCTATTTCTTCCAATGCTTTATCAATTTTATTGTCTAACTCAGTTTTATAATTTATTTCCGGTTCACATATATCTATATGAACGGGTTGCGAGATAAAGGCTTGGCTTAGATCTAGGTCTTTTAAGTCTTTCATTATATCCGAGTCTATATCTGTTATAATTTCTTCAGATTGATTGAAGATATCTAAACTTTCTTCTCGTTCTACGAGTTGTATAAATTCTTGTAATTGTTGCATACTAATTCCTCTTCCTATAAATGTAGTTCCTATTTTTTGATTTAATATTTTAAAATCTGTTGTTTTAAAGACGTCTAAATTATTCATCTGTTTCGGTTTCTTGAGTGTCTGGGTTATTAATTGCTTCAACGTAATTTGTGAATCTAACAGACATTCTGCCTGACGTATTACGATACCAAAAACTGTCTGTAGGTACTATACTTGTAGATGAATTAGTTCCTAATATTTTGTCTACTTGCCATTCTTGGCCTGAATTTTCTAAAGAATTTACTTTGTAAGGAGGTAAAAGTCTAATTCCTCTATTGATGATAAACTTAGCTGTATCTTCTATACTTAATTGATATCCTACTTGACTATTCTGTGTGAGTTTGCCTATAAAGGTAGTACAGATTAGAAGATTTTTACCTTGCTGAAAATCTTCATATCCTTTTGTCATTATTTTAATTTTAACGTTTCTAGCAAAATCTCTTGTATTTAAGCAAAAGTCTGGTGCACAATAGAATATGCCACCATTGTTGTTCATATCAACTTCTATTGCTCCTAGAATTGCTTGCTCACTTGTAAATCTCTCATCTACTATAGCTAAAAATACTTTAGCACCTGTATCTCTTCTTGTTAATCCTTTAATACCAATAACTATTAATCCTATGTGTGTTAAATTTAAATTTCCTCTGATCAAATCTTGCTCAGAGTCTGGATGTATTAAATTTATACTTACTGTATCTTCTCCTATGCATCTATTTTGAGTTTCTCTATAGTGCATAAAGAGTCTTGTTTGACTTAAATTTGCATTATTTTGATATAAAATTTGTGGAGAAATTAAGTCTAGCCTATTTTGTCTAAATTGTTCAATTTGTCTATCTATGTCTATGACTTGTTCTAAGGAAGCTATGGGTGCAGGAGGATTTCTAAATAGTCTTAGAACTCTATTACCTATTGTATTTTCATTTCTTCTTCTAGTTTCTGTTGCGAGTACTTCTGTTCTATTTCTATCTTCTGCATTACCTCTTCCTAAAATATTACTATTGTTTCTTATCATAGACTAAAAATTTTAATGCCTCTTTTGTTTTAGAATTTTTTCTTTTGTCTATTTTAATATTATTTAATTTAGAGCATAATTCTTCAATATCCGTCGTAACTATTTCTTTATCTTTTTTCTGTGTCATGATGTGTTCTAATTTGTCTAATTTTTCTAAGCAATTTATTAATAAAAGGATAATAATGTTATTTTGTTTTCTAGATACTATTTCATTTGGAGTTCCTAAACTGTTTCTTGATAAGCCTTCTGATGGAGTTATATAATTATTACTTTCGAGGAAGGCTTGCTTATAATCTAAATTTGCTTCGTATTCTTTAGAGATACTCATTTATATTCTAGTCCCTGTATGTTAAAATATTTTCTTAAATTATTTTCTATTCTAACATTTTGTTTTTCCATATTCTGTATTTTTTGTTTACTTTCTCTTAGTTCTTGCCTAATTTCTTCAAGTTGTTTTTGTATATAGTCTAAATTATTATGTTTGGGTTTATCTAAGTTAGATTGTAACATGTTTTTAATATAATCTAAATTTTCTCTTATTATTTTAAGACTATGTTGATCTGTTTGTATATTGAGATATTCTATGTTTTTAGACATTTTAATAGGGTGAATATAAATTTCTTCTAGTTTGTCTATGATTTTCTTGTTGTTGTATCATAAGTGTTTGCAGATTACTTAAACGTAATTGACTCATATAATTATCATAAGATTCATCATCTAACTGTGTTCTAATATGTCTTAAGAGTCCTTCTAAATATGCATTTACTTGTAGAAAATCATTTTCTAAGGTTATAAACAAATGTCCATAAGTTTGTAAGGGTCTAGGAACAGATCTTAGTCTTCCTAGTTGCATTAATAATTTTAATCTATTATTAACGTAGTGAATGCGATTTAAAGCAGTATAAAAACGATTGAATTGAATTGTATTTTCTTCAGGTGTAGAATTATATGTCATAGTATCTTCAGTATAATCACTATAAAATGAAGGATCTACTGGTCTATTGTTACTACTCATTTTATGTTTCAAAGGCGTTGTCGAGATTGGTCATGGCTTCTTCTTCCCATGGGTAATCATTATCACTTGCGTTATAATCTGTATTATTATCTTCATTTGTATCTTCAACCTCATTGTTTATATTTAAGGCATTCATATTATTAATTACATCTACAGGTACGCCTAAACTTTCTAAGCGTGATTCTTCATCTATTTGTCTAAGTCTACGATGAATTTCGCTATAATAGAGTGAATTGTTTTGTTGATCTTTCAATTGTATATAAAAACCTATAAGGTGTTGGAAAAATATATCAAAGTCTTCTAATAATGAATCTAAATTTAGAAAATATCTAATGTAAAAAGATAAAGGATTGTGTAAAAGGGTGATACAATCGGTATCTATATAATGTTTTATTCTATCATTTGTAAAGTCTATTGTTTCTAAGGTATTAATCTTTTTTAAAGATGTGAGTAAACAATGGATATAACTAGAATGGAACCACAGACCAGTTAGAAAAATAGTTATTATCCGTCGTATTGATAACAATACAGTTCACCCCTAGTGTGCTTCGGCACTTTAAGACGTATACTAAGATAAATTCATTGTAAGGTCTAGAAATATCATAGACTGAGTCTTTTGTAAAGCATATATAGATAATTCCTGGATGACATGGATACTAACAGTACGTTAGTATCCATGTCTTTAAAGCTCACCCTCAGAGTACGCCTAAAAAATCTGATAAAAAAAGATAAAGAAATAGTTACGACGGATATTGAAGAATTATGCTCTAAATTAAATAATATTAAAATAGACAAAAGAAAAAATTCTAAAACAAAAGAGGCATTAAAATTTTTAGTCTATGATAAGAAACAATAGTAATATTTTAGGAAGAGGTAATGCAGAAGATAGAAATAGAACAGAAGTACTCGCAACAGAAACTAGAAGAAGAAATGAAAATACAATAGGTAATAGAGTTCTAAGACTATTTAGAAATCCTCCTGCACCCATAGCTTCCTTAGAACAAGTCATAGACATAGATAGACAAATTGAACAATTTAGACAAAATAGGCTAGACTTAATTTCTCCACAAATTTTATATCAAAATAATGCAAATTTAAGTCAAACAAGACTCTTTATGCACTATAGAGAAACTCAAAATAGATGCATAGGAGAAGATACAGTAAGTATAAATTTAATACATCCAGACTCTGAGCAAGATTTGATCAGAGGAAATTTAAATTTAACACACATAGGATTTATATAAGTCGGGTAATTGTTTTACTTTGTCTTTTAAAGTTTTTATAAGGTTAATATCTTCTGTATTAAAATGTCTTTGACCATTTTTACGAGTCTTATTATATAAAGGTCCTATTAGTTTACTCAGGTCTTTGAAATACATTCTAGCCTGATTTAGTAAGCCTAAAAATGCTTGTATTTGTTTTAATCCTTCAAGTTTGTCTGGAAATTGTAGAATCTTTTTGGCTATATGTTCTTGTAATTTAATTCTACCATTCCCTATTTCCATTCCTAAGAATTTAACATTTGTTTTAAATAATTCGACTTTTTTCTTACTAAGAATCAAGCCATGTTTTTCAAATAATTTAAATGCTAAATCTAGGTGCGCAATGTGTTCGCTATCATTTTTACTACATATTAAAATATCATCAATATATACTAAGATAAATTCATTGTAAGGTCTAAAAATATCATCCATTTTTCGTTGGAAGATACTTGGGGCTGTCTTGAGGCCAAAAGGCATTACTAGCCATTCGTAGAGGCCTTCGGGTGTAGTGAATGCGGTCCACTTAATGTCTTCGGGCCACATTTTAATTTGATAAAAACCAGATTTACAGTCGAATTTACTAAAAATTCTTTTACCTTGTATTTTACTTAAAAGAAAAGTCTTATTAGGGATGTTATAACTATCGTCCCTTATATTATCATTTAGTCTTTTATAATTTATTACCATCCTACTCTTGTTTCTAATTATCTCAGCATGGTTTAGGTAGCACGGTGTCTAATTATCATTAGTGTACTCAGGTCTTATTATATAAAGAAGCATAATATATGTAGGCTTTCAAGAGCGCATCTCAGAGACATTACAAAATTCCATGCATTGAAAGGGAAAAATCTAACTCTTGAAATATATAAGACTGTGTGGACGTAGGTAGAATAGTTGCATTAGTAATATATGTAGTGTATACTAAATTGCATTTCAAGAATGTAGCGGGTTGCGAGATAAAGGCTTGGCTTAGATCTAGGTCTTACTATGTAAGACCTAGATCTAAGCGACGTGGAAGATTTAGACGTAGACCGTGCATAGTAAGACTTATACAGTTTGTAATAACTGTATAGTCTAACAGTACAATCTAACTATTGTATAAGACTCAGTCCTATACAATAGTTAGATTGTACTGTTAGCCTTATCCCCGTTGAAGAGCTTGTCTACTTGAAGGTTTTACATTGTAACATGTCTTTACAGAAAACAATACAGATTGTATAAGACTCAGTCCTATACAATCCCAGTGTTTAAAATATCTATATAGCTTAAAATATAGAACTTATATTAGTTCTTTAATATGCATTCTAAAGCATAAGATTGATTAAAGGATACCAAATATTTGGATGACCTAGATGGACTCTTAAGACCTATTAGTTCTTTAATACAAATTTAAATACGTCAGGCAGAATTATTCTACCATTCCCTAATATAATACAAATATTTAATTAGAAGAGATGCCTGCGCAGAAATACGTCTTAGTTTTGTATTAGAACTGATTGGGTGTATGATAAATCTAGAACAAAGTTATATGTCGAGATTGTCATTTATCCCAAGTTCTATAGAAATATCTAATGTAAAAAGATAAAGGATTGTGTAAAAGGGTGATACAATCGGTATCTATATAATGTTTTATTCTATCATTTGTAAAGTCTATTGTTTCTAAGGTATTAAAGAATTTGTTAAAATTATCTAAGATGTCTATTCTCATCTGTTGATCTAGATTATAATCATTTATCATGTCTTCGAAACTAAAAGGATCTTGAGGAGGTTCGAAATTTAAATTTCTACTTCTTTCCATATTAACTAGGTAAATTTACACTGTCTGTATCCGTGCTACCTAAAATATCTTCACTAGAGTTTACTTTTCTTTTAAGTAAAATACAAGGTAAAAGAATTTTTAGTAAATTCGACTGTAAATCTGGTTTTTATCAAATTAAAATGTGGCCCGAAGACATTAAGTGGACCGCATTCACTACACCCGAAGGCCTCTACGAATGGCTAGTAATGCCTTTTGGCCTCAAGATTCTTAGTAAGAAAAAAGTCGAATTATTTAAAACAAATGTTAAATTCTTAGGAATGGAAATAGGGAATGGTAGAATTAAATTACAAGAACATATAGCCAAAAAGATTCTACAATTTCCAGACAAACTTGAAGGATTAAAACAAATACAAGCATTTTTAGGCTTACTAAATCAGGCTAGAATGTATTTCAAAGACCTGAGTAAACTAATAGGACCTTTATATAATAAGACTCGTAAAAATGGTCAAAGACATTTTAATACAGAAGATATTAACCTTATAAAAACTTTAAAAGACAAAGTAAAACAATTACCCGACTTATATTTACCATTAGAAACAGATTATTTAATAGTTCAAACAGACGGTTGCAAAGAAGGCTGGGGAGCAGTCTTATATTGCAAACCAAATAAATATAGCAGTAAAAAAGAAGAAAGATTATGCAGATACGCAAGCGGTAAATATAAAGAAAGTAACCAATATTTGACAAGTTTAGATTTTGAATTACTTGCTATTATTTATGCCTTAGAACATTTCAAGGCATTATTAATTTCAAAACATGAATTTAGTATTACTCAGTCTAGGATTTTTCTATAATCACTTGCTATTATATTTAAATGAATCTATTAGTTTACTCATTTGTGCTTTAATACAAATGCCACTGCTCTCCTATATTTTAAGCTATTTTTGATATCCTACCCTATTTCAAAGACCTGAGTAAACACCTATTAAAGTCTCTTAAAATAACGGGTTTCAAGGCCATCACTCGGCAAAGACCTAGACCCCCTTAGAAAAAACTGAACATTTCATAGAAAAACAGTGGAATAGAGAACATTTCATAGAAAAATATTTACTTAAACATGCATTTTGTGCTCCTATTTTACATCAAGAGGGCAAAATTATCCTTGGGATAAATCTAAAAGGCTGCTAAGATGGTTTTGATTGTGTATTACATGGGGTTAAAAAGGTGATAGTTGCATTAGTAATATATGTAGTGTATTGAATTGGAGTGTTGGAAAAACCAACTCCAGTTACTGGTTTGTCTAGGATTTTTATATAATCACTGTTAATTATAGAAGGATCTAGTACTGTAATTGTACAGCCAGTGTCAATAATTGCATTAGTTTCTACACGTTTTTTATGGTGTATAATCTGTAGTCTAATAGTTACTAGATTATTAAATCTTGTTTGTGTACAAAATTTGTCAATATTAAATTCTTGCATTAGCTGTTTATTAGGATCATCTAAATTTATAGTTTCTATGAGATTTTCTTTAATATGAGCTAAGGTATCTTCAATTTGTATTATTTTTTGTTCTAAATATTCTAATCGTCTATTGACATTCTTATCGTAATAAGTGTTATCTTGTGTTGATTTAGACGTATTTGTTTTGCTGATGTCTAAATTGTATTTTTGTTTTAGGCATTTAGTGCATGCTTCTTTATAGCATAAATTGCATTTGCATCTTACTTTAATGGCGGGATACCATTTACAGATATAACATGTATTGGTGTCTAAACCTTTTCCTAATTCCCATTGGTGTTGACAATTGTCTTCTGTGTTTAAGTTTTGTTCTGAGGGTTTAAACATAAAATTATAGATATTAGATTGTTTTAAGGAGTTTATAAACATGTCTATTTGATCAGTAGTTTCGACGGGAAGCACTTCTTCCTCATCATTGCTACTTAAAGAACAAATGTCTTCTGCGTATTCTTCTATAGATTTGATACTATAAATACTTTCAGTATCACTTAACGTTTCATCTACTTCTAGTAAATCTTCATTTGTATTATTAACTATCATAGATTTGAAATTATTATTATTTTGTCTTCTAGGACAACTAGAACTTAAATGATCAGGTTCTCCGCATGAATAGCATGTAATTTTATTTTTATAGATGCGTCTATTGTCATATTTTCTAACATGTCTTGGATTTAAAAAAGGTTTTCTAGCTCTACTTTTTCGTAGGAAATACGTCTTTCTAGGTTGTTTTGGCCTTCTCAAAGGCTTTCTAGTATATTTAGGTCTAGATTCTTCTTGACCATAGTGTTGAGGTGTATATATTTCTTTACAAAAGCTTGTTTCATTTTTAAGTTGTCTAGCAATTTGTATATTAGTACATTTTGAAACTAAAATTTCTATTACTTGTTCAAAGACACTTCCTAAGGAATAGGCTGGTCTTTGATTCGGGTTTTCGTAAACTTTTTTAATTGTTTCACTAATTTCTCGTCCTAAAGCTCCTGGTAATTTATATAGAAATTTGTCTATAACATTTGAGTTGTATATGTTTCCACTTTGTGAGGCAAAATAATAGTATTCTTGCATAAAAGGTTTTATATTATGCCAGTTATATAGATGTACTTGTTCTAATTTTCTAGCCGCTTCTATTTGTATAATATATGCTTTTGTATTATTCTATCATTTGTAACATGTCTTGTATTAGACCTTCTAATTCTATGTAAGTCCCACCACGCATTATTTAAAATAAGTCTATACACGCGATTTAAAGCGTTGAAGCAATTACGTTAGACTTATAGTATTCAGCAACCCCAGTCCTATAGACAGGCAGAATGTCTGTTAGATGCACAAATAATCTTTTATTTGTGAACCGTGCTTCTTCCGGCTCCCAGTGTACTTTATACAGTTTGTAATAACTGTATAGGTTGTGTGGACGTAGACCGTGCTACCTAAGTCGCGTTGTGCGCGTGTCCCAGTGTGGACGCTCAGACTGCCTTACAATATATGCTTTAAAGACATGGATAACAATAGTTATTATCACAATGAGTACGTTAGAAATAGAACTAATAGACCAAATATAGATCTCTTTAGGCAAATGTCTGAAAGACATGAAGCAAATGCTTTAGAAAATATAACAGACCATATACATAATTTACAAATGAATAGAGAAGTAAACTCTAGTGAAGATATTTTAGGTAGCACGGATACAGACAGTGTAAATTTACCTAGTTAATATGGAAAGAAGTAGAAATTTAAATTTCGAACCTCCTCAAGATCCTTTTAGTTTCGAAGACATGATAAATGATTATAATCTAGATCAACAGATGAGAATAGACATCTTAGATAATTTTAACAAATTCTTATATATTGACACAAACTGTTATATACACAGAAGAGCCTTACTCATGGATAACAATAGATAAAAGACGCTTCTTAGTCTTTTAAGGTTGTGCGCATCAACAAATACAAGCATTTTTAGATTATAATCGGATTGTACCTGAGCCTTTATCATAGTATATGAAGGCTCCTAAATTAGTAATATTAAAGGTGAGCCTAGTTAAGAATATCTATGTATTTCTTTAGACATTTCTAATATTACTAATTTATAACAAAATAAGAGATCTATATTTGGTCTATAGATCTGTTGCATAGTATCCATTGTTATATATTAGTAATATATGTAGTGGTAGTTGTAACGCTACATATATAAGACAGGTTCTGCCTACATATATTATAGGTTCTGCCTGCACCATGAACGGGTTGACAATTAGGCTCTTGAAAGCATCTATGACAGCATCATATTTAGATATACCACGGCGTGTTTAAAATGTTTTTCCAAAATTCACCTTTAGGTTTTAAGCAAAAGCGGGAGCGAGTCGCTTAGGGTAGTTGCCGAGTGATGGCCTTGAAACCCGTTAGACTAACGCATGCCCTGAGTTTTAAACCAAAGAGGGAAGATTTTTGAAAGGTATTTTAAAGCTCACCCCAGCATCCTGAAGTCTTTTGAAATCACAAAATTTTTAACCAGACTTTCTATTTATTAAGCTTCTGCCATCTCTTCTCTAAATCTGCTCTCTATTCCACTGTTTTTCTATGAAATGTTCAGTTTTTTCTAAAAATGGAGTACTCGGTCTAACCGGAGACCCTCGTCTTTTCTAAAACTAAGAAATTTGGATGGACACCAGACGTCAATAAGGCCCTGCCTGGCACCCCCCAGTTTGGGTGTTGACGATTGGTATAATGAAGAAGCTCATAAACTCATGACAGCACACTATGGTGTGAATTATTTTATAAGTCCTGAATGTACTACATCCTCCTCTACAATTGTCCCTTTCTCTGGAACACCAATTCCTTCTTCTTCCGGCTCACAATTTTGCGCAAATTGTGATGTCTTAATTAAACATTATAATTTCTTAAAAAGAACCACAGACCAGTTAGTAGTAGATAAACAGCAGTTAGAACAACAGCTTTCCAGTGTTAAAACTCAGTTACAAGTTTATGAATTAGAAACTATGGACTGGAAAACAAAATACTATACTTTAGTAAGATCCAAGTCCACACAATCCTCTACGTCCGGAGTTAAAGGCGTAGCTAGTCCTGTTCTACAGGCAACAGGTAAAGACAAATCAAGTCCTGTGACAGTTGGAAATTTACTCAAAATTTCTGAAAATCCTATTAGTTCGGGAGAAAGAGCTACTAGTCCAGCCCCACAGGTAGCTGGTAAAGACTTATCAAATCCTGAGACCCCTGTCCGTTTGGGAAAAATGGAAAAAAGACGCAAGGCGCTCAAGGATGCGAAGAAACGGAACCTTCAAGTAGACGCTTTCAAGAGACAGACAGCACAAATGATTTTAGATTTATTGCAAGACTTTGACAAAAAGAATGGCGGTCAAGCGAACCAAGACAGTCAAGAGTTCGCGCAGAAGCCAAATACAAGTGACGAAGAAAGAAGACTTCAGCAAGAACTTCTCAAGATTTTGCCAAGCTCTGACGAATCGTCATCCTCCAGCTCAAACAAGAAGACAGCCAAAGGAAAGGAAAAAGCTAAAGGACAAAGATGATGGAATATGCTTTTCCACCACCTGCAACTTTTGAACTTTCGGCACAAGAAGACTCCTGCAACTTTTGAACTTTCGGCACAAGGAGACAGAAGACTTTACTTTCGGCAAATAATGACAGACACGAAATCAATCTTTTTCCTGTACACTTTAAGACTTACGTGAAATTATTGTACTTTGTCTTACAACTTTAAAAAAAAAAGAGTGTTTGTCCAAATGTAAAACTTAGTGGACGACAGCTTTAGGATTAGTAGACAGCTGTAAAGCTTTCAATTTTGTTGGATAGCTTTAGCTCGGTCTATATAAGGCCTTAGACACTTCAATTGTAAATAGGCTTTTTCAGCATATGCTTTTCTGCAATCCTCTCTGAGATCAATAAAATTCCTTTGCTCTCAAAATTCTCTTGTTGATGCGCACAACCTTAAAAGACTAAGAAGCGTTCAAGTTGTTCTCTTTCTTGCTTTCAAGTAAGTTCTTTATTTTATTCAACTAATTTAGTTATTTTGGGGTGAACACGCTCAAGAGGTGAAATGTCATCCAGGAATTGAAAGGGAAAAATCTCATTAACTTAACATGTCATAGAGCAGATAATATAGGATAGACTTAGAGATTACATGGCATTTGCTTGATAAAAAGAGACTCTGCCTAATTTGTTTTTCAAAAAACCGATTATGCTTACCACGGCGTGTTTAAAATGTTTTTCCAAAATTCACCTTTAGGTTTTAAGCAAAAGCGGGAGCGAGTCGCTTAGGGTAGTTGCCGAGTGATGGCCTTGAAACCCGTTAGACTAACGCATGCCCTGAGTTTTAAACCAAAGAGGGAAGATTTTTGAAAGGTATTTTAAAGCTCACCCCAGCATCCTGAAGTCTTTTGAAATCACAAAATTTTTAACCAGACTTTCTATTTATTAAGCTTCTGCCATCTCTTCTCTAAATCTGCTCTCTATTCCACTGTTTTTCTATGAAATGTTCAGTTTTTTCTAAAAATGGAGTACTCGGTCTAACCGGAGACCCTCGTCTTTTCTAAAACTAAGAAATTTGGATGGACACCAGACGTCAATAAGGCCCTGCCTGGCACCCCCCAGTTTGGGTGTTGACGATTGGTATAATGAAATCCGGGCTTCTTTTCTTAGAAGGGCTTAGGTGTTTTTCCGGCCAACCTTCCCCCATTTTGGTATCAGAGCCATAAATCCTTGGGTTTTGGTTTTGATGAGAATTTTCCTAAGTAAAGGAGATGACTGAGTAACCCAGAGCAAGTAGCCCCGGTCAAATTGCTAAAATGAGTAATCTTAGAGAAAGCATGCATATAACTAGAATGGAAGACAATTATGAAGAATTTCGTAGATTTTTTGCTGTTATTCAACTCATTGAAGATACAAATTCTAATATTAGGTTTCATATTTCTGAACGTACTTTACCTTTAAAATACAATCCTTTGATGTCTTATGTTCGTAGCCTATTAAATTTAGATGTTATGATTGCAAGTTTAAATTCTTATTTAAAGTTTTTAATAGCTTTTTATATATGCTTTAAAGACATGGATAACAATAGTTATTATCACAATGAGTACGTTAGAAATAGAACTAATAGACCAAATATAGATCTCTTTAGGCAAATGTCTGAAAGACATGAAGCAAATGCTTTAGAAAATATAACAGACCATATACATAATTTACAAATGAATAGAGAAGTAAACTCTAGTGAAGATATTTTAGGTAGCACGGATACAGACAGTGTAAATTTACCTAGTTAATATGGAAAGAAGTAGAAATTTAAATTTCGAACCTCCTCAAGATCCTTTTAGTTTCGAAGACATGATAAATGATTATAATCTAGATCAACAGATGAGAATAGACATCTTAGATAATTTTAACAAATTCTTTAATACCTTAGAAACAATAGACTTTACAAATGATAGAATAAAACATTATATAGATACCGATTGTATCACCCTTTTACACAATCCTTTATCTTTTTACATTAGATATTTTCTAAATTTAGATTCATTATTAGAAGACTTTGATATATTTTTCCAACACCTTATAGGTTTTTATATACAATTGAAAGATCAACAAAACAATTCACTCTATTATAGCGAAATTCATCGTAGACTTAGACAAATAGATGAAGAATCACGCTTAGAAAGTTTAGGCGTACCTGTAGATGTAATTAATAATATGAATGCCTTAAATATAAACAATGAGGTTGAAGATACAAATGAAGATAATAATACAGATTATAACGCAAGTGATAATGATTACCCATGGGAAGAAGAAGCCATGACCAATCTCGACAACGCCTTTGAAACATAAAATGAGTAGTAACAATAGACCAGTAGATCCTTCATTTTATAGTGATTATACTGAAGATACTATGACATATAATTCTACACCTGAAGAAAATACAATTCAATTCAATCGTTTTTATACTGCTTTAAATCGCATTCACTACGTTAATAATAGATTAAAATTATTAATGCAACTAGGAAGACTAAGATCTGTTCCTAGACCCTTACAAACTTATGGACATTTGTTTATAACCTTAGAAAATGATTTTCTACAAGTAAATGCATATTTAGAAGGACTCTTAAGACATATTAGAACACAGTTAGATGATGAATCTTATGATAATTATATGAGTCAATTACGTTTAAGTAATCTGCAAACACTTATGATACAACAACAAGAAAATCATAGACAAACTAGAAGAAATTTATATTCACCCTATTAAAATGTCTAAAAACATAGAATATCTCAATATACAAACAGATCAACATAGTCTTAAAATAATACAAATTAAAGATGGCAGTTTTTGGTATCGTAATACGTCAGGCAGAATGTCTGTTAGATTCACAAATTACGTTGAAGCAATTAATACAAATATTTAAGGTGTTGACCTAGATGAAATGTTCCTAAATATTTCTATGCTTGAAAGCGTTTGTAATCCGGGATGTAAAGGAGATGACTGTAACTTTTGAGTTTTCTAAAGCTGTCTACTAATAGAAAGCTTTACAGCTGTCTAAGCGGAACCTTAGAAAATCTCGACAGCTTCTAGTAAATTATTCTAACATGAATTATCTAAATCTCCAGCTGTAATGATGGTAGATCTCTTTAGAATAATTTACTGGGGTGATTATATAGATATGCTTTATATTATTCTAACAGTACACCAGATTGATAACTGAGTCTGTAGGTACTATACTTGTAGGAGCACTGGGATATAACTGGATTGTATTTAAAGCAGTACAACAGTTTAAAAATTCTTCTTCTGGTGTATTTTAGAAATACCCTTGCTTCGTATTCCTAAGCGTGTATAGTCTATATTTGGTATCTATATAGACTTATGCTATAAATTATTATAGCATAAAGTTGTCCTAGTTTATACAATGTACGATAATTTCACGTATTTCAAAAGGAAGAAAGTTTAGATATCTTCAATCAATCTGAAGAAATTATAACAGATATAGACTCGGATATAATGAAAGACTTAAAAGACCTAGATCTAAGCCAAGCCTTTATCTCGCAACCCGTTCATAGTAAGACTTAAAGGTGAGCCTTTATCACCATGCGCTAGGATAAAGGCTCACCTTGGCTAGTGTATTGTAATATCTATGTAGCGTTACAACTACCACTGACGGACGCTCATTTTAGCAAACTGTTGCATTAGTCTTTTAAGGTTGTGGTAGTTGCATTTCTATCTAAATATACTAAAACATCTTGTATTTGTTGGTTTATCTAAAGCGTATGGATACTATGCAACAGATCTATAGACCAAATATATTACACTAGGTAGAAGAAGATAGAATATGCGATGTCTTTATCCTGAGTTTACTTCGCTACATAGATATCATAGTGTATTGTAACGCTCTAATATAAGACAGGTTCTGCCTACATATCTAAGGTTCCGAGTCTATATCTGTTATCATCCCGGACGTAGCGGGATGCTTGATAAAAAGAGACTCTGCCTAATTTGTTTTTCAAAAAACCGATTATGCTTACCACGGCGTGTTTAAAATGTTTTTCCAAAATTCACCTTTAGGTTTTAAGCAAAAGCGGGAGCGAGTCGCTTAGGGTAGTTGCCGAGTGATGGCCTTGAAACCCGTTAGACTAACGCATGCCCTGAGTGCGTTAGTCTAACGGGTTTCAAGGCCATCACTCGGCAACTACCCTAAGCGACTCGCTCCCGCTTTTGCTTAAAACCTAAAGGTGAATTTTGGAAAAACATTTTAAACACGCCGTGGTAAGCATAATCGGTTTTTTGAAAAACAAATTAGGCAGAGTCTCTTTTTATCAAGCAAATGCCATGTAATCTCTAAGTCTATCCTATATTATCTGCTCTATGACATGTTAAGTTAATGAGATTTTTCCCTTTCAATTCCTGGATGACATTTCACCTCTTGAGCGTGTTCACCCCAAAATAACTAAATTAGTTGAATAAAATAAAGAACTTACTTGAAAGCAAGAAAGAGAACAACTTGAACGCTTCTTAGTTTACTCAAACGACTGGTAAGCATAATCGGTTTTTCCCGCTTTTGCTTAATCTGCAAACCGGTCTACATGTAGGAAGTAATATATCAGGTTATGCTTGATAAAAACAAACAACCGATTATGCTTGATAAAAAGAGACTCTGCCTAATTTGTTTTTCAAAAAACCGATTATGCTTACCACGGCGTGTTTAAAATGTTTTTCCAAAATTCACCTTTAGGTTTTAAGCAAAAGCGGGAGCGAGTCGCTTAGGGTAGTTGCCGAGTGATGGCCTTGAAACCCGTTAGACTAACGCATGCCCTGAGTTTTAAACCAAAGAGGGAAGATTTTTGAAAGGTATTTTAAAGCTCACCCCAGCATCCTGAAGTCTTTTGAAATCACAAAATTTTTAACCAGACTTTCTATTTATTAAGCTTCTGCCATCTCTTCTCTAAATCTGCTCTCTATTCCACTGTTTTTCTATGAAATGTTCAGTTTTTTCTAAAAATGGAGTACTCGGTCTAACCGGAGACCCTCGTCTTTTCTAAAACTAAGAAATTTGGATGGACACCAGACGTCAATAAGGCCCTGCCTGGCACCCCCCAGTTTGGGTGTTGACGATTGGTATAATGAAATCCGGGCTTCTTTTCTTAGAAGGGCTTAGGTGTTTTTCCGGCCAGGCAGGGCCTTATTGACGTCTGGTGTCCATCCAAATTTCTTAGTTTTAGAAAAGACGAGGGTCTCCGGTTAGACCGAGTACTCCATTTTTAGAAAAAACTGAACATTTCATAGAAAAACAGTGGAATAGAGAGCAGATTTAGAGAAGAGATGGCAGAAGCTTAATAAATAGAAAGTCTGGTTAAAAATTTTGTGATTTCAAAAGACTTCAGGATGCTGGGGTGAGCTTTAAAATACCTTTCAAAAATCTTCCCTCTTTGGTTTAAAACTCAGGGCATGCGTTAGTCTAACGGGTTTCAAGGCCATCACTCGGCAACTACCCTAAGCGACTCGCTCCCGCTTTTGCTTAAAACCTAAAGGTGAATTTTGGAAAAACATTTTAAACACGCCGTGGTAAGCATAATCGGTTTTTTGAAAAACAAATTAGGCAGAGTCTCTTTTTATCAAGCAAATGCCATGTAATCTCTAAGTCTATCCTATATTATCTGCTCTATGACATGTTAAGTTAATGAGATTTTTCCCTTTCAATTCCTGGATGACATTTCACCTCTTGAGCGTGTTCACCCCAAAATAACTAAATTAGTTGAATAAAATAAAGAACTTACTTGAAAGCAAGAAAGAGAACAACTTGAACGCTTCTTAGTCTTTTAAGGTTGTGCGCATCAACAAGAGAATTTTGAGAGCAAAGGAATTTTATTGATCTCAGAGAGGATTGCAGAAAAGGAATATTAGAAAATAATATATATATATATATATATATATATATATATATATATATATATATATATATATATATATATATATATATATATATATATATATATATATATCGGATGTAAAATATATACCAATCGTCAAATGGGGGAAGGTTGGCCGGAAAAACACCATGTTGTTTTTGTATATAGCAAAGGAATTTACCTAGTTAATATGTTGATGCGTCGTACTTCTATTTATAGATATATATATATATATAGCAAAGGAGATGACTGTTATATAGTCTTCACTTTCTATTGCCTAAACATATAGCAAACGTATGTTTATATATATATATATATATATCTAAGATGAAAAGACTGGTGTCCATCCAAATTGTCTATTTGGAGCCAACATGTATATATAGCAAATACAATTCTGGCAACTTAAATGATCTGGTTATCTAAGCAATTTATTAATAGCTTAGATGTAAATTATGCCATTGGTGTTACTTATGACAATAGACTGTAATGGATCAATTAGAAGCAAGTAAATAGTTCTTTATTTTATTCAACTAATTTAGTTATTTTGGGGTGAACACGCTCAAGAGGTGAAATGTCATCCAGGAATTGAAAGGGAAAAATCTCATTAACTTAACATGTCATAGAGCAGATAATATAGGATAGACTTAGAGATTACATGGCATTTGCTTGATAAAAAGAGACTCTGCCTAATTTGTTTTTCAAAAAACCGATTATGCTTACCACGGCGTGTTTAAAATGTTTTTCCAAAATTCACCTTTAGGTTTTAAGCAAAAGCGGGAGCGAGTCGCTTAGGGTAGTTGCCGAGTGATGGCCTTGAAACCCGTTAGACTAACGCATGCCCTGAGTTTTAAACCAAAGAGGGAAGATTTTTGAAAGGTATTTTAAAGCTCACCCCAGCATCCTGAAGTCTTTTGAAATCACAAAATTTTTAACCAGACTTTCTATTTATTAAGCTTCTGCCATCTCTTCTCTAAATCTGCTCTCTATTCCACTGTTTTTCTATGAAATGTTCAGTTTTTTCTAAAAATGGAGTACTCGGTCTAACCGGAGACCCTCGTCTTTTCTAAAACTAAGAAATTTGGATGGACACCAGACGTCAATAAGGCCCTGCCTGGCACCCCCCAGTTTGGGTGTTGACGATTGGTATAATGAAATCCGGGCTTCTTTTCTTAGAAGGGCTTAGGTGTTTTTCCGGCCAAACCTTACAATGAATTTATCTTAGTATATATTGATGATATTTTAATATGTAGTAAAAATGATAGCGAACACATTGCGCACCTAGATTTAGCATTTAAATTATTTGAAAAACATGGCTTGATTCTTAGTAAGAAAAAAGTCGAATTATTTAAAACAAATGTTAAATTCTTAGGAATGGAAATAGGGAATGGTAGAATTAAATTACAAGAACATATAGCCAAAAAGATTCTACAATTTCCAGACAAACTTGAAGGATTAAAACAAATACAAGCATTTTTAGGCTTACTAAATCAGGCTAGAATGTATTTCAAAGACCTGAGTAAACTAATAGGACCTTTATATAATAAGACTCGTAAAAATGGTCAAAGACATTTTAATACAGAAGATATTAACCTTATAAAAACTTTAAAAGACAAAGTAAAACAATTACCCGACTTATATTTACCATTAGAAACAGATTATTTAATAGTTCAAACAGACGGTTGCAAAGAAGGCTGGGGAGCAGTCTTATATTGCAAACCAAATAAATATAGCAGTAAAAAAGAAGAAAGATTATGCAGATACGCAAGCGGTAAATATAAAGAAAGTAACCAATATTTGACAAGTTTAGATTTTGAATTACTTGCTATTATTTATGCCTTAGAACATTTCAAGGCATTATTAATTTCAAAACATGAATTTAGTATTAGAACTGATTGTGAAGCAATAGTAAGGTATAATAAAAACAAAGATGCTAGATATACAAATAGATGGGTAAAGTTTTTAGCAACCCTTAGCAATTACCGTTTAGACAAAATAGAGTGGCAACACATAAAAGGAAAAGACAACACTTTAGCAGATTTATTATCTCGCAAATTATTACAATAATATTTTGTTTTACAGGATGACTCCTTTTCAAGTCAGACTCTATCTTCGTCAGACATTTAGGAGAATTCAGAGACTCGAAGCTCATCTTCAATTTTTATATGAATTTGAGACAGATGGAGATGAAGAGTTAGAAATTTTTAAACAAAATCGTATTGAAGCTACAAACGATTTCATTCAAGTCTGTAAGAATGAATTCGATTGGCTTGGAGGAGTATTTTGTAGATAAAAACAATTATCTTTGTAATAATAAAATCTTCCTTTTAAAAAAAAGATTTTTACTGCCTTACAAGCATATCTATAGACAAATTTTTGTAATTGTGCAGGACAAATGACATCCTCCTCTGATGGACGCTCTAGACAAGCTCATTTCGCCAATCAGACAAATCCGTCGTTTCCAGTACTTTATACAAGCTATATAGATAATTCAGGCACCAGTAGGATTAATTTTGATGGTAGTAATTTAGGAATTCTACATGTAGGAAGTAAATTTCAAGTAAAAGACCCCAAGTTAGGACCGTTTCCCATAGACCAGGTCACTCTTTTAGACAACCTTTGGCAAGCATTTATTCGTAAAGACAATGGATGGTTTGTTAATTCTTTAAACGGTTTAGCAGCCTATTTTCATAAACTTAGAGATACAAGAAAATATAACTTTTATTGTGTTTTTAAAGGGCAGCAACCCGATATATACAAACATTGGCCCGAAGCCATGGCACATGGCGTAGGTAATCATACAAGACCTTGGTATAAAGGTACACAAACGTATGAAGAAGCTCATAAACTCATGACAGCACACTATGGTGTGAATTATTTTATAAGTCCTGAATGTACTACATCCTCCTCTACAATTGTCCCTTTCTCTGGAACACCAATTCCTTCTTCTTCCGGCTCACAATTTTGCGCAAATTGTGATGTCTTAATTAAACATTATAATTTCTTAAAAAGAACCACAGACCAGTTAGTAGTAGATAAACAGCAGTTAGAACAACAGCTTTCCAGTGTTAAAACTCAGTTACAAGTTTATGAATTAGAAACTATGGACTGGAAAACAAAATACTATACTTTAGTAAGATCCAAGTCCACACAATCCTCTACGTCCGGAGTTAAAGGCGTAGCTAGTCCTGTTCTACAGGCAACAGGTAAAGACAAATCAAGTCCTGTGACAGTTGGAAATTTACTCAAAATTTCTGAAAATCCTATTAGTTCGGGAGAAAGAGCTACTAGTCCAGCCCCACAGGTAGCTGGTAAAGACTTATCAAATCCTGAGACCCCTGTCCGTTTGGGAAAAATGGAAAAAAGACGCAAGGCGCTCAAGGATGCGAAGAAACGGAACCTTCAAGTAGACGCTTTCAAGAGACAGACAGCACAAATGATTTTAGATTTATTGCAAGACTTTGACAAAAAGAATGGCGGTCAAGCGAACCAAGACAGTCAAGAGTTCGCGCAGAAGCCAAATACAAGTGACGAAGAAAGAAGACTTCAGCAAGAACTTCTCAAGATTTTGCCAAGCTCTGACGAATCGTCATCCTCCAGCTCAAA
>JAVXUP010004394.1:0-7500 GCA_033070095.1 Escallonia herrerae | reverse complement strand
TCAACTAACACACGCGACGGACTCGGATGACTGGCCGGCTCGACCGGCTCCACAATGTAGGCTGCTGCCTGCTCCGCCACCGCGGCCTTCGTAACGGCTGCACTATCCACCGGCTCACACTTATCGGCCGCCTCGGCATCCATCTCCTCGACCTCGTCGGTCGCCTCAATATCTATCTCCTCATCCTCCTCAGCTGCCTCAGCATCTATTTCCCCAGTATCATCAGTGATGGCCTCAGTATCCCCCGCCATGTCATCAGACTCTACCTCAATGGCATCCTCTGCATCATCAAGTCCCTGTCAAAAAAAAAAAACAAGAGAACAAGAGAAGAACCTTATAACACACTCAACATGCTAATCTGCAACTGTGTAACGAAAGCAAACAGTAACACTAACCTCAGAGTCCGACTCCTCAAGCTCCTCCCGCAGCCTCTTCAGCCTGTGTCTGCCCCCTACCGATGAACCCGCGCCCGCTTGCAGTGCACTCTCCATCATACCCACTCGCAATAATGAAATGGGACCCTTGCCGGCACCCGGCACCTACGACGCGCATGCTGGCACCGGCAAATCTGATACACCTGTAAATAATATCGACATGCCTGACTGCCTCGCAACCTGTGCTGATATCAGGCCCAGTCCTCTGTCCCCGGCAAAGACGTCGACCTGCTGCCTGTCGGACGGCACCTACGACATCCACTCTGACCACGTTGTCCGCACTCACGTCCACCATCGTGCATACTCTTCTGTCATCACCCCCATCAATAATGTCCCGGGCCTCCTCCACTCCTTTGTCAGTACTGGCCACTTCCGTGCCTCCTCTAGGATCGTATACCCAAAGGCCTTCCTCACATCCCAAGGCCTAGCATAGCCACATGGGGGCTCCAAATCATAACCGAAACTCATGGATAGACGGTTGGGGTTATACCTCGTCGTAATACCGGTTAATAGCTGGCTTCTTGCCGTCATCAGTCAATACGGGAAGCCACCCCGAAAAATATGCCACTAGTAAGGCCACCGCCATGTCTGTCAACTCATCTCGACTATGCAGTCGCACAATACTGTCCTGCAGACCAATCCATGGAGGAATACCATATGAACTATGCATGTCAGTATATGGACGCGGAATGCACTAATCTCGATCGTCAAATATGTCCGCCAACTCACACCCGGGCTTCTTCCCGCACGCTCAAGCATATACTCACTAAGGCATATGGAAAGACTGTGAAGCAACGAACATTCGTCAAGGGCGACCTTGTTCTCCAAGCCGCCAAGCATGTATGTGCCAACATCTCAGCCTCCAAGTTCACACCAAATTGGGAAGGACCATTCGAAGTGCACACAGCCAAAGACAACGGCTTTTACCTCTTGCTCAACCCCGACGATGGACAGATCGCGGCCCCTATCAACGACCGCTATTTGAAGAAGTATTATGCATGATCGGATGCAGATTGTTCCCCCCATCCCTACCCGCCCAAAGTTTAGAACACTTACCCACATAGAATTTTTTGTATATGCACACATGTTTATAGACTTGTAACTTTTGCTGATTATTACAAGTTCTTACTTTACGTATGTAATGGCATTTTGGCCCAAGTACTATCAATGTAAAATCATTCATTCGCCTCCACTCCTATATCTAATGCACTCTCTCTATTTGCACCATTGTTCACTAAGTGATCAGCCATGGGAGGGGAGGGGGGAACACCAACGGGTAGAAATCAGATGAAGATCACAAAAGTATACCAAAAGCTAAGCACCATATCACAACAAACACAGGTACAAAATAACCATATGACTGTCATAATCAATATCAACAATATGCATACAGGTCACAGGTTTGCAGGCCACTACTGACCAACGACAGATAGAAAATACAAAGTACACAATATCTACTGTAAAGCCGCAAGCAATCCACTAATAGGATCAGAAGTGTACGCCTCTAATGCCTATCGCTATCTCTGTAAGTCAGACCATCTATCATCCCACTCGACCCGCTGCCTCTCTGCCTCTGTCTGTCGAGCCTCTGCCTCGGCCAGCCGGACCCGTATCTCAGCCACCTCCCAGGTCACATCTGTTAATGTTGAATCAAGCACTCGCCTACGACCCTGCCAAACCACCTCCTGAGCCCCTATAGCGGTCAGTCCGGCCACAGCCCCGGCACTCTGTCCCCTCGCTTTAATATAATCGGCTAACCAGTCCAACTGGAAGCCAAAAGATACGAATGGCTCGAGCTCTGACATAAAATCAGATATGAGCTCCGAAGTCCAAGCTGAGGCCGGCACGCACAAAGTGTTGCCAACCAATCCACGAGTGCAGTGTGCAATGCCTTCGTCAATGTTGCGCCATGCATAGTCCTCAAACGTCTGCGGCTGTATCGCCCTAATCATCTCCAACCGACGGACTATTGAATCAGACAATCCGACACCCTCCCACAATGCATCATCCACCTGTTTGACTGAAGACCCGCTACTAGCATCACCCGCTCCTGTCACCCCTCCACCCATTGACCACGCGCCAACGGTAGCAGCATGCATCGCCAACAGAGCATCAGCCGCATCTACGACTGACCCCGATAATGTATCCACCACAGGCTCCACAACAGACGAATCAGGTACCTCATGTCGCGGCATCGAGTCTCTAACCATCCCATGTGTAGCTCACGACTCGTCGTGTGTTCCCGTCAGAACATCTGGCTCTCTAATGGCCCACCAATCATCCCCCTCGAACGTATGACCCATCGGGCCACTGAACACTTCCTCAACTAAGACAGGCGACGAACTCGGACGATTGGCCGGCTCGACTGGCTCCACAATGTAGGCTGCTGCCTGCTCTGCCGCCGCAGCCTTCATAACGGCTACACTATCGACCGGCTCACACTCATCGGCCGCCTCGGCATCCATCTCCTCGACCTCGTCGGTCGCCTCAATATCTATCTCCTCATCCTCCTCAGCTGCCTCAACATCTATTCCCCCAGTATCATCAGTGATGGCCTCAGTATCCCCCGCCATGTCATCAGACTCTACCTTAATGGCATCCTCTGCATCATCAAGTCCCTGTCAAAAAAAAATAAGAGAACAAGAGAAGAACCTTAGAACACACTCAACATGCTAATCTGCAACTGTGTAACGAAAGCAAATAGTAACACTAACCTCAGAGTCCGACTCCTCAAGCTCCTCCCGCAGCCTCTTTGGCCTGTGTCTGCCCCCTGCCGATGAACCCGCGCCCGCTTGCAGTGCACTCTCCATCATACCCACTCGTAATGATGAAAGGGGACCCTTGCCGGCACCCGACACCTGCGACACGCATGCTGGCACCGGCAAATCTGATACACCTGTAAATAATATCGACATGCCTGACTGCCTTGCAACCTGTGCTGATATCAGGCCCAGTCCTCTGTCCCCGGCAAAGACGTTGACCTGCTGCCTGTCGGACGGCACCTACGACATTCACTCTGACCACGTCGTCCGCACTCACGTCCACCATCGTGCATACTCTTCTGTCATCACCCCCATCAATAATGTCCCGGGCCTCCTCCACTCCTTTGTCAGTACTGGCCACCTCCGTGCCTCCTCTAGGATCGTATACCCAAAGGCCTTCCTCACATCCCAAGGCCTAGCATAGCCACATGGGGGCTCCAAATCATAACCGAAACTCATGGATAGACGGTTGGGGTTATACCTTGCCGTAATACCGGTTAATAGCTGGCTTCTTGTCGTCATCAGTCAAATATTTTGCGCAAACCCACTTCTAGATAAATTCTTTTTTTGCGCTACCTCTCTTTTCACGCCAACACTAACGGATACGCATACTCCATTTACCATCGCTCTGCTTTTTCTCGCTCGATACCACTATTACGTTATCCGTGCTAACTTAAAAAAAATTAAGGAAACCTCCACTCCCTCACGTCTTTCGTTACTATAGCGCCCGTCCATCCAGATTCGACCCCGGTACTTTTTTTTGACGACCGATGCTTATGCGTGCTGCTGCCGCTCGGGTCGCCTCTCCGCGCACACCACACACAGAGGGCTTATGTTCCCAACCTATCTTGGTCAGAGCCAAGGGCCCACTAGGGGTCCTGCTTGGCAAAAACACATCAACAGATGCAACAGTCATTTTTCCAATGCATCGAACCAGTCAGCGCGCGCACGCTCAAGTCACGTGCATTTTTTGCTCCGCGAGCCTTGTGCGCAACTTAGACAATTTATTTTGCGTCAACGTGACTTACGCTAGCACAATGATCACAACGAGACCACCCAAATACCTTTTCATAAAAAATGTCGACCGATGGCGAAATCGGAGCGACGGGGCCAAGGGGCAAAGGCCTTGGCCAACCCCATGGGATTGGCCTCGGCCTCCCTCAACCCCATGGGGTCGACCTCGGCCTCCCATGGGGGTTGGTCTTGGCTTTCCCCCCGGTTGCCCACTTCTAGTGCAAAGTCCTTTCCGCACTTTTCTTGCTTCGTACACTCCGTATGTGATTTTGACACCTTGTTCGTCACGTGAGTACGATTAACATTGGCACGCTCTTCGTAACCCAACTTCTGGATTTGTCATTGCCTATCAAAACACCTACGGTCGGCGCGCCCAAAGTTCACCAAAAAGGTGGAGTGGCCTTGGCCTCCCTTCATGGGATTGGTCATTGGCCTTGGCTACTCCCTAGGGTCGGCCTCAGCCTCCCCAGGGGTGGTGGCCTTGGCCTTCCCCCAATTTTTGGCCTATGGCCTCCCCTCCTGCGCGCACTTGTTTTCTTGAGCCTTTGCACCTCCGCGATGTTTACGGACATTCGTACGTTAACCTCGCGACATCCATCGTGCATCAACCTCACGACATCCATTGTTCGTCGCTCGTGACCACGCACCGCTTTCGCGATGCCTGTTGCCCAAAGTCGCGGGCTACCTCCGAATGACCCATCGCCAACGACCGCATAGCATCACTCCTAACTTTGTCATTACTACATGTTGCATTCATTATTTTGTTATCATAGGCACACTCAACTCATGCCCCGTCTCAGGAACATATGACGTTCGTTGCCACGCCCGTGGGCCATTCTCATGATATGTGCCCCTAGCACCGGGTATTGCTCCGCGACGTTCGTCGCCGCCCCCGTGTGCCATTCTCATGATACGTGCCCCCGGCACTAGGTATTGATCCTCGACGTTCATCGCCGCGCCCGTGCGCCATTCTCATGATACGTGCCCCCGGCACCAGGTATTATTCTGCGACATTCGTCGCCGCGTCTATGCGCCATTCTCATGATATGTGGCCTCGACACCAGGTATTGTCTCATGCCATTGGCACCGTGCCCATGCACCACAATCAATGTCTCGTGCTGTAGGCACCGCGCCCATGTGCCACAATCATGTTACATGCTTATGGGATGGGATCACAACCTTAAATCCATCGCCATCACAATCACGGAGGCTCCGGCCCTCGCAGCGGGATGGACACAACCTTATAGTCAACCCCGCCACGGGATGGGCTCACAACCTTAAAGCCATCACCGTCACAATCATAGGGGGCTCTGGCCCTCGTAGCGGAATGGACTCATAACCTTATAGTCATCGTCGCCACGGGATGGGCTCATAACCTTAAAGCCATCGCCATCACAATCATGGGGGGCTCCGGGCCTCGCAACGGGATGGGCTCACTTCCTTAAAGACATCGCCGTCACAATCATGGGGGCTCTGGCCCTCACAGTGGGATGGGCTCACAACCTTACAGCCATCGCCGTCATAATCACGGGGGGGCTCCGGCACGAGGACCCCTCATCACGGACTTTGAGCACTGAACTGCAACCATGCCCATGCATGTTACTATTGATTGTGGACACCATCGGGACAATGACCCACAGATCACTCTAGGACGGGAGTAGGTCTTCGGAGGGCATCACGCTTAGTCTGCCTGGCAGTCGGCTACGGGAGCAACCCTCACTACTGTCAGGTTATCTATGCGTCTCTTGACGTATCTTGTGGGATTCAGTAAGGGCTTGGACCGGTGGCTGGGGCAAAGGGCTTACTCTGATCATGCTACCGCGGTGTGGTCAGTCTTCTCAGACAGGTTAGAGCGATGCTGTGTGGGGCAGGTAATGCAAATTTAGGAACAGTAGTCCAACGGAGAACCAGTATTTTGGGACCCCCTGGTGACATGTGGCACTTTATGACATAAGCACACTATTTCCTATAAATAGTGAACTTTACAACTCAAAAAGGGACTTTTGGACTCATTCTGAAAACATCACTTTCTCACTCTAGAATTTGGGAGCTCTTGGATTCTAGTGAGAGAGACATAATTTTGGACCATAGCATTGTGCCCTGACTCAGACCTTGACTTGGATTGTCGACTGCTGGCCGTGTTCGTCTCAACCTCGTCTCTGCAGCACTGCCACTCCTCACGGCCTGTCTGGGAAGCCTTGCTCTCAGCCCTTACTCCGTCCTTGCTGTCTCTGACTTTGCATACTTGGAAGCTGATGCGGACTGCAGCCTTTGTGGCACCTCCATGTAGGTATGAACCCACCTTCCTTGGCATCAGTTAGTAATCCTGGGAGTTATAAGGATGGTGCATATTATTGGCATTATAAGGATGGTCTGTTGGTTGGGTTAAACTAGTACCTAAATGGACTAGCCAGTGTACATATGCTTATGTAACGTGTATCGAGCACTGCCAGTGTGGCTTTGCTATAGTGTACTGCTCATGTTCAATGTTTTCTATTTCTGTTTTATTGCACGTGAAGTGTTTTGAAATGATTATTGATTTAAGGGATTGAGTTGGTACTCATCCCTATGTTTATATTGAAATGCCATGGTTTTCTTTGAAAACCCTTTTAAAATTATCATTTGATTGTATATAGAAAATCATTTGAATTGCTCTGTTTCTCCGTTTTAAAAGTTGTTATTTGACTGTAAATGTAAAATTGCCGAATCATTTTGTTGTTATTTTTTTTAATCTTTGATTGACCTTACTGGGCTCTCGAAAGCTTACTCTCCTTTGACTTCCTTTTCGCAGGTTGCCTGAGTATGGATTAGAGCGAGTGAAAGAGAAAATGACTAATTTTTGGTATTGATTGTTAGAACCCCTGCCTGGGTGATTTTGCTAGTTTATTATTTAAAGTTTAAATTTAGTTTCCAAGTATGATTGTACACAGAGAGAAAATACGTTGATGGATGTTTTAGTTGCTCTGACAGTTGTGGTATTATTTTTGATGAGTTTGAGTATATTTTGTTTTAGTAGTAAGTGATCGAGTGAGTGTTAATGTTCCAAAAATTCTGGGATGTTATAATAACCGTTATTGTTTTTGCTGGTCTCTTGCTCTTGATGCAGTCCACACAAGTTACAAAATCAGAGAAATTTAATAGTTTTAAAAATCCATCAGTCACTAATCTCTTAATTCATTATGTGGAGATATGCCCTAATCTCTTATATTAGAGGAGTTTTCATCATTAATACTTCTCTTAATGTCGAGCAAAGAAGGTTTGTTCAAAGGCAGAATTCAAATTTAATTTAT
>JAVXUP010004393.1:0-33282 GCA_033070095.1 Escallonia herrerae | reverse complement strand
TATGCCCTAGGTGTCAATTTATGGTGAAGACCTCCTTAATTAGAGCCACCTCTTGCTATTTCGTTGATAACTCATGAAATTGGGTTATAAAATGATAGCTTAGAGAATTAAACAAAAGAAAGCAAAAGAAAAGGAAACCTTTCCCTTTCGGGAAAGAAAGAAACAGAGAAAGAAGAAACAGAAAACAGAGCAAGAAGGAAAACGGAGGGGGAAGAAGAAAGAGAGGGAGCTCGGACAGAGCTAGAGAGAAACTGAGAGATTTTTCTAAGGGTAATCGTTATCCCTCTTCGTGTATGAAATTTCATTATGCGTATGTGTAAGAAGGGGAGGGCTGCCGTGGGTTGCAGCAGGTGTGTGCGTGAATTGCTGTGTGTGTGTGTGTATGTGTGTGTTCATGGCTACGATGGTGTGCTTGTGTATATAATTTAAATGTTTGATTGTGTTGGGGTGAATATAAGTAAAAGGGGATCAGTTTCAGTGAATGGTTAAGGAGTTTGGTGCGTGTTTTGCGTGCGAAGAGCGTGTTTGAAGAGTGTGAAACTGTGTGTGAATTGTGTGTATACATGAAATCAAGGAAGGATAATGAGTGTTTAGGTGAGTAATTGTGTGTTTAAAGGAAGTTGTGTGTGCGTTTGTGAATTCGTGGGTGATGGAAGAATGTGGCAGGAAGTTTATTTCAGCTGAAAACTGAGGAAGATGATGACTATGTGAAAAAGGTGTGATAGTGTGTGTGGGTAATCTAAATAGTGACCGTAATTGTCACTAAAGGTGGAAAACTATTTGGACAGTTTTTCAATAAATTTTTATAAATAGTTTGGACCAAAATTTGGCAAAGTCCAAAATAGTAACCCCCAATATTTTTTTGAGATGTACACTCTGGAAAATTTACGAATTTTTGAGATCCGCGAAGGGCGCTAAATTAGGGTACCGATTAGGAGAAATTTCAAATTTATTTAGAATATCAAAACAAGCTATTTTGATCTGAAAATTTCAGTGAAATCTTATTTTACTGATAAAAGTTTGGATTATTCTGAGGCCGATAGGTATTTTTCGCGAAACTGGCCTTTTAGCGCTCGGTTTGGGCACCGGTTTCGGATTTTTGCACAAAAATTTTCTAAAATACTTTTTAGTACAAAAATCTTATCAAGATGCGAACAATAGCATTTTAAGATTTTTTGAGATTTTCTGGAGCCAGAAACCTACGGGGGTATTTTGGTAATTTGATACCCCGAGGGGGTATTTTGGTAATTTTACCCATAAAAGGTATTTTTGAGTAAATTTACATATGGTAAGGATATCTTACCGATGTTGCATACGTAAAGGTCATTTTGACGATTTAAGTGTAACGAGGGGGTATTTTGGTAATTTGACCTAAGAAATGTATTTTTGGATAAATTAGCATTTGGTAAGGTTTTGTAGTGATTTTACTCACGAGAAGACCATTTTGGTGATTTAAGTCCGATAGGGGCATTTTGGTAATTTTACACCCAAGGACGTTTTGGTAATTTTACATCTGGTGGGGGGGTTTATTTTGATAGTATGTATGAGTTCGTATTAAATTATAATCTTGTTCTGTATGCTGTATTCTAATGATTCGATTATTCCGTTTAGGTTAAGGCTTAAAGACCTTCAGATTAGGATAATTTAGCTGCGGATTTAGGTAAGAGATTCTATCTGAACATTGGGTAAGGACTTTCGTCCGAACCCTTATTTTGATAACTCGTACTTGTAAGTACTCTTTTGAATTACTTATGACTAATGTTGAACTCTGAAGTATGCATTGATATCAGCATGTTCTTATCTAGAAAACCCTAATATTGAACCTGGATTGATTATTTGGAAATCTTATGATGCTCGCCTGTTATTGTGTGCTGAGTAGATTTGACAATTGTCTGTATCCGTTCTTCCGGATTGTTGTGCTTAAAACTCGATAATTATTCGTAATCGTTTTTGTTGTTATCTTTGATTTTTCTTCTGAAAATTCTGATTTCCTCTGAAAATTTCGAATGCTGACTTGTGTCAATATGATTATTGTTATTGGAATCTGAATTAATTCTGGTGATTGAGCTTATGTTAATACTCATTGATATTGTTGATTTTTTTGGATTGACCTGGGTTTCTGTTCTGTGAGAGGGCATAATAAGGCTGGTCTGAATCCTGCAGGAAAAGCAGGCTAGTACCCAAGTGGACTAGTATTTTAGTACATCATGCATGTGTACACTCTGTTAGCGTGCTGGAATGGCATTGCAATCGTCCAGGATCAACATTGATTTTCTATTTTCTCTGTTCTGTATATTGCCGTGACTGCTACGGTAATGACTGGAAAGTATTCTCTGAAATAATTTGTGCTTGGGTTGAAATCCCTTGAAAAATTCAGTGTATTTTGAAAAGAGCTATCTCAGATGATCTGTGTACGTTTGAAATATCTCGAGAAAACTCTGTTGTATTTTGAAGATGATCTTTTATTAATCGTTCTAGAACCCATCATGGGTATTATTGTCTATCATTGAGTTTTTGACCGTTTGAAGTATTCTGGAAATCTTTGTTCGCTGGATTCTTGGAATCATTTTATAATCCTGTTGGTAGTCCTTGTACGACCTTACTGAGCTCTCAAAAGCTCACCCTCCGTTTGATTCCCTTCTGCAGGTGACGATAAGCTGTAGCAAGTTCGGGAATGCGTTAGACTCTGTGTGAGATTCTGATGAGCCCATCAGTACTGTGTAGGGAGATCCCTGCGTGGGTTAGTTTTGTCAACTCGTTCTATAAGAACTTGAGTTTGTAAAGAACCTAAATCTTAATAGTTCAAGTTTGAGCAGTTTTGTAATACTGAATGTGAAGAGTTTGAGTTGATATCAGATTAACTGTTTGGAAGTATGTGTTAGTGAACAGCATTTGACAGGTTGATGTGATCCGGTAGGTTAACGACCCGGGAGTTCGGGGAGGCGGAGCTCCGGATTTTCGGGGGCGTTACACCTTCCCCTTACATCACCTCTGCCCTCAACCCCACCGCCACCCTCCCCACCGCTCCCCCCAGCCCGCTACCACCCCACCCCTCCTCCCATGCCTCAATCGCCCCTTCCCTATCCCCACGACGCTACAGCCCCTGCACGCTACCCCCTCCTTCTTCCCACCCTGCTATCACACCCCTGCTCTCCCCCCACGCCGCCGCCGCCGCCCTCACTTTCCCCCTCTACACCGTCGTTGTCCCTCTCTCCCCCACCCCACTGTTCGACCCCTCCCTGACCCACCGGGAATCATCGCCCCTCTCTCTCATGCCACAACTCAGAATCACGGTAGGTTTGTTTTGTGGGTTGTTGAATTGATGGTGGGTTTTGGTTTGGGAAGAAGGAAAGAAGAAAGAAGAGTGGGTTATGCGGTGGTGCGGGGTGGGGGGTAACGACGGTGGTGCCAGGTGGTTGGGTCACAGAGGTTGTGCATGGTGGCTGGCAGTGGAGTGTAGGTATGGTGGGGGATTGCTACGAGGAGGGGGAGGGAGTTGGAAAGAGAGAAAGTTACGGTTTGAACTCTAAATGCAAATCTGACTTTATCAAAAGGAAAAAAAATATACATTAAAAAAATAGAGTTTAATTCTGAAATAAGGGCAATATTGGTACTTTAAAAATATGTATCATGTGACATCATCAAAATGTACAATTTTTTAACTGATTAACGACGAAAGGACACGACTAATAACTTTTGAAACTTATTGTCGTTGATTGTAATTTTACCCTAACCTCAGGGACACTTCTGTAATTATTCCTTATGCAAAAGCAACTTTATCGGAAAACAAACATTTCATTACGTAAACGACAAAAACTGCATTGTTCTTATTGGCCCACTGTGACCATTGAGGCAACTGCCCATGCAACAAAGCTCCGCAACATGCTAACACACTATCAAAATTGAGGAATGTCCATTTGTTGTGTTTTTTATTTGTTGGCAACGACGTGCTTGGAGAAAAACTCTCTCTAACGAAGAACACTTCCATAATTGTGATGCAATTAAGCTTCAAAAGCGAGCTCCTAGATTTTGCGTTATCCAAGGTACAATAGATAACACAAAAGGTACAACACATTCTGCAATGTCTTGCCCCTACACGAGTGCATGATGTGCTACGAGAGACCCATGCAGCAGCTCACATCATGAGGATGAAGGAATGTCTATAATACCAGGGTTTAATCAGATAAAATTTGAAGGATTTTGTAGGTTCATTGATCTTACTTTTGTGGTATTACTTGCCCAACATGGAGGCACACTTGATTGAGTTTGTGAACAAACGCAAACAGGTATTAATCAGGTACAATTTGAAGGATTTTGTAGGCTCATTGATCTTACTAGCGCAACTAATAATTTTGTGATATTACTTGCCCAAAATGGAGGCACATGCGATTGAATTTGTGAACAAACGCAAAGCTTATCGCGTGCATGGTAATTGGTTGCACGAACCCTCAGTTGCCTTGTACACATAGGAATTGCCATATGCCGTCCACACAGGTATTGCCATATGCCGTCCACATATGGTGTTTAGTATTGGGAAGATCATGCGAGTAGCTCCATTGATGGAAAAGTTTGGATTTTGATGGACATATAGAAATTCACAAAGATGGATTGAAGTAGTTGCTAACAAAAGTTATAGCTCCATCGATGTAATGGAGCACATTGGTGGTAGATCCTTGATACCTAAGGTAATAATAGCAGCCAACAGTAGCGAATTTGATGCCAAAGAAGTTCGTAATTTGTGCAAAATACATGGGGTAACCGATCACAAATCATTCGTGGCATATTCCAAAGTAACCAACAAAATCATCCTATGCATTAAGGAAATTGCAAAGTGACTATAGGAATGAGCATTTGTCATTGGCATTATAGGAATGAGCATTTCTTGCCATATGCACCAGTCTAGGGGGCCGAGGAGGCTTTGCTGCCAGTAGAGCTTGAAGAGCCGTCTACTCGGGTAGCCCTTCAAAAGCAAATTTTACCATAGTATCGGGTGACCCATCAATTTTGTCAATTTTGAGCAAGAAGCTTTGGCTGGTAAGCCCATGCTGCAGAAAAAGCTTCTCCTTTGCCTAGTAGGGTAACTACCGGTCACAAATGAGCAAGCATCCTGGAAGACTTCTTGGGCTACGTGCCAAACAAAACAAGGTCTGCATAGAACCTAGAGAGTAAACAAGAAGAACTGGAAGCTCACTTTTGGAAAAACAACAGCAACATCTACAAAGCCTGCAGTGGCTCCAGAAATTCACTGTAGGCTAGCTTCTGATGACCAAAACATTAGGAGTGGAAGCATAAAAATCGTATGCAAGGTTCAAAAAAATGCCAGATGTAAGAAGAAAGCATTATTTTACTTATCTACCGTGAAAGTCATCCATCAGAGCAAAGGGACTAATGTCCAGAGCTAAACCAGGATACAGCTAGTCAGTTAGAGCAAAGTAGAGTTAGACGAAAGGTAATATGGATTATGAAAAAGGGCACAACTTATGAGAGATCACTGCATACTAGATCAAGTAGCCCAATACAAACTTGAAGATCTTAGAATTTGTCAGACAACATAACATAGAAGCTTTTAAGGCAAGGATGTCTAGAAGCACCTCCTGGAACATTGGTAATTGCATTTAAAGCAAAACAAAGCATGCAATTTTTTGTTGCATATTACACCGACAAATTCCACAAATTCACAGCATACTACTTTCATATCGAATACGCCACTACCTCATCCAAGCCAAATTCTACATTGACAACGGAGGCAAAAGCAGAGTATTATTTCAGGCTATAAGATTGTAGGAATCACAAAAAAGAAACGTGCTTATTATTATACATTTAAAAGAACGTGTTGAATTGTTACCACCTTGTTACTTGGCTCATCTACAAAAACGTAAGCATCTATTTCATCTTTTCTCTGCTGTGCGAGTAATCTTCTCTTCCTCCATCCTTGCTTTCTTTAGCATTTTCTGCCGCTTTTACTCGACAAAGTGCTTAAATAATGCATGGCCCATTACTGGTTTTTCACTCTTATCAACCTTAATATGGAGAACATAAATCACAAAATCCGAGGCCAAGACCTAGAATCTAGTGGATGAACTTCATGAACTCAACAAGAGCAATAAAAGTTACCGTTATTTTGAGATTACCCAAGGAACTTCTGAATAACCACTCATTGGCTTTTAATTCACCCTCTGATTTCTCCATAACAAGAGAAATTTGCAATTCCAATGTTACTTAGCTTTAGTTTCATGCTGCACTAGCATAAGATGGAATATCATGATTTCAAGGACAAGCCTTCGATAAATAATTGCAGAGAGAGCGAGAGGGGAGAGCAAGATTTCTTCGGCATTTGGATATGACATCAAACAGACAAACGGAAAGGGAAGGAACATAAATTCATCTTAGAACGCCTAACCCCTTATTTAACATTGATTAGCACTGTCAGCTCACAAGTTTGCATCTTCTGTTTCATCTACTTACATGTATAGACACAACAAAGGTAGCATTTAAGTTTCTTAAAGGGACAAGAATTCTAAGGTTATTCTTGTTCGTAGACTGTTACGATCGCATGAACATTAGTCATCATCCCCAACATGCCAAGTGATATCACCTTACCCGCTTTCAAATTATTCATCCCAGTGATGATTTGTGCATATTCTCTACAAGGTGTGAGTGAAAACTGTAAGAGAAAGATCTTTTGTTGAACATTTATTATAGTCCCTTCTCAAACTTGAAAGACGAGAACTTCCATTTAAATAAATTGAGCCAGTCACAACTAGTTGCAACATGTTAACAAACAAAAATTGAGGAAATGATTTATAATCTAGAGAGACCAACGAAACAATGTCTCGTCCACAAAGATAATCACTTATTCCTTTTACTGAATATCCAACTAAAAGAAACTTTCATGAAACATTAATCTCGAGGAAGAAGAAACAAAATACACACCATATACTGAATTCAAATGGATGTTATTAAAGCTGGTTGGAATTTATTCGCCAAGACACCACAGCTTAACAACCTGGCATCACATTTATAGTGAACAAAAGAAATGATGTCAGGACATGCTTAGCAAATGTATATCTATACAAAGAGATAGCTAAGTAAAACAGATACGGACACCGATACCGACGGAGATACTGGACACCGAAATTTCTAGAATAACAAACTTTGAACACCACCGGACACTGCTAAATATCTTTGTATATAGTGTGTAGTAAAACACCAACCAATAAGCCACAAATAAAAGTTATGATTGAAATCAAGTTACCGTAGATAATAAGGTAGTGCGAGATCCTATAGAAACAAGTCAAAAGGAAAACAGAAACGGCTTTCATATCTTCCATCCAGCAAGATTCAATCAACATCAATTTCCATATCATGTTCATGTCCTCTGGACTCCATCATCAACCTCTCCCCTGCACACGTTCATCAATCTAGAGGTTCATCTTCTACATTAGATTGCCTTCCTCTAGGAGCCTCGTTGCCCTCTGAGTTAGGCCAGGGGCGGAGCCACGCTTGTACGAGGGGGGGCTAATGTACCCCCTCAGATTCTGAAAGAAATATACATAAAAAAAATTTCACTCGCAGACACTCTCTCTCTCTCTCTCTCTCTCTCTCTCTCTCTCTCTCTCTCTCTCTCTCTCTCTCTTCTCCTCAGTTCAAGACCGTCAACCTCTCACCGTACCTCACAATCACCGACTCACAGGTCACAGATGACGGTCGAAGGCCCTCACCAAGTCCAACTCGGGCCAGATCTAGCCTAGATCTACGACCGGAAAAAGTAGTGAACCGGACGAAGTGATGCTCACAGTCACAGTCACAGTCACAGTCACTTTCGGCGTGATCAGTCACCGGTCACGGCCGTCACGGTGCCTCAGTTACCGGTCACGAACACGAACGGCGGTAGGCCGCCCTTACCAACGCCGGCCAGATCTAGCCTAGATCTAAGATTCCTCTCTCTTTTTGTAACTCAGATTTTATCCTTGCAATAAAGGTAAGGTTCGAATTGATGCCTAAGATATCATGGATTCAAATCAAGTTGATGCCCCCATCTTACACTAATTCATATCTTCAAGTATTATTCGTGACTTCTACTGTTTTATCTATTTCCAATACCTAAGATTTCTACTGTGGATTATTTTTTTGTTCACTGAAAAAGCTAAGATATTTGAGTTTTTACCTCCACAAAACCATCGCCGAAGTTCACACCATTTCCAAAATATTTACGAGAAATGTGACAATTAAGGGAAGCGGAGTTGAACAAAGTGAGAACAAATATCTTGTTTATGCCATTGTTGATGCAGTTACTCATTGGGATGTCTATAAGCCTGTAGCATCCTCCCACTAGAATCTGTATATTATTACATACCAAAAACCCAATGTATATTCATTTAGGGTCAACACTTTTGGGCAGTTTATAATTACAATTGATCCAATACCTCGAATAACAAATTATCTAAACCATTTTTGACTCATAAGGGTAGAAAGCATATACTAATTTGCTTCTTAGTATTTTTTTGTGTATTATCAAAAGTAAAGTCTGTTTTGTGTGCTATTTTACTTATAAACAAATTTATTGACTGCGATATATTTTTAGCACCCCGTGAGGTAAAATTCTAGCTCCGCCACTGAGTTAGGCAGAAGTTAATTTCATGAAAAGGTCACAGTACATCTACCATTAGGGGTTTGCCCTAGTCTTTCGATCTATAAAGCAACCCCAACTTTTCCTAATACTCCACCGTGACCCTCAAAGTTTAAAAGGAAAAAAAAAAAGAGCAGCTCTGCCCCAGAGGTGCTGGATGCTTCTGCATAAGGTGTCTAACACTCTGTCCGGTAAAAAAAGAAATATCCGGACACCTCCGAGAGATGTCCGACACGTTTCCAAGGGGTGCTCGGGTGTCAATAGGTATTTACACACGATACCTCAACCAGAACAGGTGTCTGTGCTTCCTAGATGGATAGTATATCTATCTTGTGGTCTAAGGTCAGCCAGGATTAGACTAGTCAGGAATTATGCACCAAGAATTCAGCTTCTCCTGGGCAAGTCATAACCGGTTTTATATGGCTTAAATGGTCCCCTCTTGCTGCTTTGCACATCTTACATACCACTCATCAAGAAAGATGTCCGACTTCCTGGTTCAATTATCCCGCAGCGTTTCAATAAATCACTTTCCCGATCCTCAGGAAGCTCTTAGATTGATTCTGTCTTTGCTGGGATCAGTGGCCACCCCATTACTTCTATCTTCACTTGCCGCCATTGTTCATTCAAGTTTTTAGCAGTAGATCAATCTCTACTTCCTTCATCTCTTCCATTATTTGGGTAGGTATCAACGTTCATTGACAAATCCAGAGCCTCAAACTTCAGACACAAAGTTTCCTCATTCGTTCTTAGTTTACTTGATTATTGTAACATGTCAGTGAATATTTCTCACCCAACTTTCCACTCTCCTAGTTTGCAGCAACTGTTTATCATAAATTTATAATACTAATGTTGGAACAGCAAAATAATTCCGTTCCTGTCTTACCTTGTGGACATGATGTGCCAAGCAAACACAATACAGTTTTACTTTTATCTAATCCTGGGTTTGATGAACACGTCAGGTATAGACAGCAGTTAACAACCTATTAAGACAAAATTAAAAAATTCCGAAGTATATCACAAGCAATATGAGACGATGGCATGTCCAAGCACCAAAACGTAGTTTGTCGCATGTGACATTCCAAGATCCTTATTATAGTAACATTTATAAAAACAGAGGACACTTTGCACCAATTCTCTATATATTAACATACTCATAACCACTAACCTATGCAAGGCAAACTTGACGCAATAGGCAACAGAGGCAAAAGCATAATTCTGTATCACTTATATTGTTGCTGTACTTGTATTTGTATATTAAACTTGCAAAAACCAAGAAGAGGTTCATTTGTTACTCTCCTTGTCACTTAGCTCATCTCCAAGACCAGAAGCATCAATCCTCATAGACTCCTGCCTTGCCCACTTCACAATCTTCTCTGCTTCACAAGAAATCTTCTCTTCCTCAATCATTGCTTTCTTTAGCATCTTTTCCTGCTCTTTCGTCGAAAAAGTACCCAAATCCGATAAAAACCCATCATCCTTCCTCCAATCAAACCCGATCCGATCAACCCGGCGATCCTTGCTCTTTTTCCTTGAAACCCTCTTTGGAGAACAGAAGAGACAACCGCTTTTCCGAGGGGGAGACCCAGAATCCGATGAACGACTCGATGAATCCGAACGAGATCGAAACGGGTCGGACCGTGATTTCGATTTTGAACCCGTTTTTCCATCCAGGTTCCGTTTGGATGGCTTGAAAATCGCATCATCCGTTGAGGAATCCGACAATTTCGAAGGCGAGGAGCAGAACCCGGATCCTATCTCCGGCTTTAAACCCATTTTCCGAACTGGGTTTTCAGTAGAAGTTGGAAAAACAGACGTCCCAAAAATAGCGTCCGACTCCGGCTCGGGCTTCGATCCAGCTGAGTCCTTCGACTCGCCGTTGAGTTGGGGTTTAAATGACTTGGAAGAAGGAAACCGCGAAGAATGTGAGCTCTTCTGTGTGGGTTCTGCTGACGGGAAGGATTTGAGCTTGCGAAACCGGGTCTCGAGGTGAGTCGGGAGGGCGGAGTCGGAAGTGCAACCGGAGCAGTTTATGGCTGCGACTTGTTCGAGGACAGAGTGGTCTTTGGCCTGGGCAAGGAGCTCTTCCACCGCTCTGTCGTCGTCACTGTCGGACAGGAGTGTGAAGTCGCCCATTTTGCTGGTCTGCACAAGATTGAGAGGGGATTTCTTGGCACCTTTTGGGTGTCTGTAAAAGGCACGAATGCAAGCAAACGGGTTTTCTTCGTGCTCAACGAGTGGGGAGCTCCAACGGCTAACTCGTCACTTTTGGCATTTTGCAAACGAAAATCGGGAATGTGGGCCAGTGGAGCGCTTGACTTGGGCAACCTTTCGCCCGTTAGTCAGCCTAATCGAGTGTACAACAGTTACCACTGTCGGCGGAAATGGCCATTTAAGCCTTAAATGGCCATTTCCGCCAAAAGTGGTAACGGTTGGCAATGGGCCGGGCTTGGGCCGGCCCGGCCCAGGCCCAGCGGGCCTCCAATGAAATCGGGCCAGGGCCGGGCCTCACAAATGAAAAACGGGCTGAGGCGGGCCTAAAACCTGGGATATATGGGCCAGTCCAAGCCCAGGCCCTAGGCCCAATATTTAGGGCCGGGCCCAATCCAAATTTTTTTTTTTCCTTTCTTCCCAACTTTTTATTATAAAGACTTCTTCTTCAACAAAGGGCAAAGTTTTTGTAAACGGACCACTGAGTATACAATCACTTTTTCACGAATTAACCCCCTTTCGAAAAGGCAAATTGATGTTGATTGATCATTAACCACGGATTAAGTACAAAAACTAGTTGTTCTAACCCATACATACTGATTTTAAGTACAAAATTCAATTTCTTTCGTAATATAGTGTAAAATCTGTAAATGTCAAAGAAAAATAGAGTAGATCAAACAAAAACAATAACGAGATCGATTAAGATAAAATAACATCTTTTCTTGTTACATTCAAATTCTTTGATCATTTAAAGAAACATGAGATTATTCTTCAAGGCTTTTTAACACATCACCCACTTCATGAACTTAAATTTAGAATTCAATTCACCTCTTTTGGTTTGAAACAAAAAGAATACATAATTTTTATTTATGTTTAGAATACATGATAATTATTTTTATAATTATTCCCTTAGCTTGTGATGTAGAACACAAAGCAAATTCTGTAAAATTCATTAAATGAAAGCCCACTCAGAAATCATAAAAAACACGTCACAGTCACCACACACCCATACTTCTCTGCGTATGTTAAAGAAAATACTGATCATATGAATTCAATAACACCTCAAAAACTATTAATTTAACTAAAAAGATCCAAAATATCAAAAAAATAATAATGTAATAAAATAGACTTCAAAAAAAATAGAAAAAAAAATTAGGGGGGCTAACGGGCCGGGCCATTTTAGGGCCGGGCCAAAAGGGTCGTTTTAGGGCCGGGCCGGGCCCGTTTCTCAAAAAATTCGGCCTGGCCCTGGCCCTGGCCCAAGCCCTAAGGGTCAGGGCCAGCCCGGGCCCAAAAAGGGCCGGGGCAGCCCGGGCCAAAAACGGGTCGGGCCGGGCCAGCCCGCGGGCCACCCGGCCCATTTGACATCTCTAGTTTAAGCTAAAGATGTCAAATGGGCCAGGTGGCCCGCGGCCCGGCCCGGCCGGTTTTTGGCCCGGGCTGGCCTGGCCCGTTTTTGGGCGGGGGCTGGCCCTAACCCTTAGGGCTTGGGCCAGGGCCAGGGCCAGGCCGAATTCTTTGAGAAACGGGCCCGGCCCTAAAACGACCCTTTTTTGGCCCGGCCCTAAAATGGCCCGGGTTTGGCCCGGCCCGGCCCCGTTAGCCCCCCCCCCCCTAATTTTTTTTAAGTCTATTTTATTACATTATTATTTTTTTGATATTTTGGATCTTTTTAGTTAAATTAATAATTTTTGAGGTGTTATTGAATTCATATGATCAGTATTTTCTTTAACATACGCAGAGAAGTATGGGTGTGTGGTGACTGTGACGTGTTTTTTATGATTTCTGAGTGGGCTTTTATTTATTGTATTTTACAGAATTTGCTTTGTGTTCTAAATCACAAGCTAAGGGAATAATTATAAAAATAATTATCATGTATTCTAAACATAAATAAAAATTATGTATTCTTTTTGTTTCAAACCAAAAGAGGTGAATTGAATTCTAAATTTAATTTCATGAAGTGAGTGATGTGTTAAAGAGCCTTGAAGAATAATCTCATGTTTCTTTAAATGACCAAAGAATTTGAATGTAACAAGAAAAGATGTTATTTTATCTTCATCGATCTCGTTATTGTTTTTGTTTGATCTACTCTATTTTTCTTTGACATTTACAGGTTTTACACCATATTACGAAAGAGATTGAATTTTGCACTTAAAATCAGTATGTATGGGCTAGAACAACTAGTTTTTGTACTTAATCCGTGGTTAATGGTCAATCAATATCAATTTGCCTTTTCGAAAGGGGGTTAATTCGTGAAAAAGTGATTGTATACTTAGTGGTCCGTTTACAAAAACTTTACCCTTTGTTGAAGAAGAAGTCTAATAAAAAGTTGGGAAGAAAGAAAAAAAATGGGATTGGGCCCGGGCCCGGCCCTAAATATTGGGCCTAAGGCCTGGGCTTGGACTGGGCCCATATATCCCAGGTTTTAGGCCCGGCCCGGCCCGTTTTTCATTTGTGAGGCCCGGCCCTGGCCCGATTTCATTGGAGGCCCGCTGGGCCTGGGTCGGGCCGGCCCAAGCCCGGCCCATTGACAACTCTAATTTAAGCTCAGGTTTATGCTCAAACGTCCTATCGAGGTTGTGTTTGATAACAAAGACATAATTAAGTATTTAAAATTAAAAATTTTAATTAAGTTTGTTTGATAATTCTTACTGTTGTATCACTTAAAAACTCCTTGTCAAAAATAGAATAAAATTTTAATTAAGTTTATTTGATAATGCTTAACGTTGTATCACTTAAAAGTTTCTTATCAAAAATAGAATAAAATTTTAAGCTAGAATTGATTTACTTAATACTTATTGCTTCATTTAAGTTCGATGGTCCAAGTTATTATGATCATGATACCGCCATAATTAATTTGTTGGTAACACTGTCTTCACCACCCAACAGTTACCACGTCCATTTTGCCATTATCGCCACGATTTAGCCACTACTACTGCCACCACCATGAGGACACCAACACCTCCATCCCACCATTGCGGCCACCATTACGTTCATGTCCACAAAAACCATTTACATATCCACTATAATAAAGTTGTTACCATGACGGCATGTCGCCACTTATTGGCACCACCACATAACCGACATTGTATGTTCATGCATCCCTATTGCCACCATCTACACCTATCACTCGCTGCCGCTACCACCATCATTACTTGATCATCACTGCCATCACCACCACAAATGTTCAGACAATAAAATGCAAGAAAACAAATATATAAATGTTTAATTCTTATGAAATGAATAAATTCGTAAAATGGAACAATTTCAAGGCATTTGCTTTTGATTTACCAAACATGTTAGCTTCTTGTTCAGTAGTAAAAAATTCAGATTTGCAAATTCAGAGCTTAAATATTCAACGCTTAAATTCAGTTTTATTAAGTAGTCCATTATACTTTTTGGGCTTCACTTTTGTTCGTAAAGACTTTGGAGGTTTCAATGCATCGCCACTTTAGCGTCAAAAGTTGGACTAATTAATTTAATTTAAGTTCAAATATCAAGAGGTGTTCTTTGTTCAGATAAGAGGTCAGTTTTACGTTTGAACCCAACAAATATTTTTTAAGATTATGGGCATCACATAATCGGGAGCCTAATTCATCTGAGTTACAAAATCACTGAGCCTAATTCATTTTTTTCATCCATTAGCAGTTGCAACTAATTAACTATACGTCAAAATTAAAGACTATTCACAAAAGTATATACATCTAGAGCAAGAAAAATAACTTTAATGAGCTTATCCATAGTTGGATTATCTTATTTGAAGGGCGCAAACACCAAGGCCAATATCTTTTGGTGTTTGAGCATAAATTAGCTGCCTTTCAACCTATAGCGATAAGAATGACCTAATAAATTGGACACGAGGTAGCAAAAACTTCTACTTCCACTCTATCTAAATCTAGGTTAAAAGATTAATTGTTCGAATTTCACTCAATATGAAAATTTGAGCAAAGGTTGATTGACGCGCATTGTTGTTCCCTTAAGAGGTGAATAACAGCCGAAAGAGCATGACCAGAGGATAATTCATCTAAAATGTGCTCGAGTTGCCATAGCCGAAAGAAAAAAAATAACCATACCCATCACAAAGAAAGCAGTTCATGTGCATCTTTTGTTTATGCCTTAAGTATTGTGTTAAGATGATTCACTCCCCTTTGAATAATCACCCGACACGTCAAGGTTTTGACGTGTCGTTTCTAGAATACAACAGCTCAGTCCAAACTATTGCTTCAGTCATGATGCTGCACAAATGAATGCAGTAGAAGCTTAATCTGATACCCTGCTTATATCTCTACAATTCTAAGTTTATAAATTCAAGAAGCAAATGTAATATATTAAGCTTAACTTGTGATTTACGAAGTGATAGGAAAAGTATCATTTTATAGGTGAGTTAGGAGATAAAGTTAAATGCAAATATAGACGTCGGAGAAAAGCTACAAAATATTAGTTCTAACATTAAGTTCTAGTAAACAAAGTTTGTGATGAAAAAAATGGCCATTCAAAATATAAGTGCTGAAAATAGTGAAAAATAATGATAGCTAAACCATAAAACTGGCCATTTAAATGAGTAGCCTAGCGGTTATATATGCCACTATAAAAATAGTGCAATAGTCTCACATCAAGCTTGAGAAAATAAACTTTTATCTCTCTGCATTTTCATTTCCCCCTTGAGAATGAGTATAAAGTTCAAGTATGAGTAACTACATGTAAATGAGTGCTTGCACCTATGAACTCCGTAAGGTTTCTTAACAAAACTAATGATGGACAAGTATTTTCAAAAGTTGTAAGTATGACGCGAAAAAATCTTCATGCACAAGTAATGTGGGACTAAAGCATATAGTGGGTTATTTTTCAAAACTAGTCTTGTTACTAAAAAGGAGAATTTTATGTTAAAATACACCAACATTCCCCCGCTTATCTTGAATATAAAATTTCCAACAATTTCTATGTAAAAGTAAAAATTTCATATATTGTGAAAATGGCTTTACCTTGAAACCTTCACTTAGTATTTCAGTGTTCCTGTATTATAGCCGATTGAAATGGACCCATCCATGAAATAATGGCTTCTTGAGGATACGAAGAAGCGCATAACACACATAAGACTCAAGGTATCTCATAAAAAGCTTCCTGAGTTAAAACGTTACTGCCACGTGCTTCATTCCAGCTTTTATTAGTGGTCAAAAGAATTAGCCCACTTCTCAAATAAAGTGGCCCCACTTCTCAAAAGAATTGAGCCATTCGTCCCTAGCGTTTCCATCCAAGAAGTCGCGGATGCCTTGGTCACGAGCCTTGGTTACCTCTTCTGCTGCCTTCCTCTTGACTCGCTCTAGACTCTTCTCCAGAGTCGCAATCTGAGCAAGATGATCTGCCTCTTGCTTGCTCAGCTCTTCAGCACGATGAGTAGCTTCTTGCGCTTCCTTAATGGCATCCCTCTTCTGCTGAGCTTCCTCTGTGGCCACCTGCCTCGCCATCTCAAAGCGAGAAAGTATCTCAGATCTGCTAGCGTACATCTGGAATGAAGATTGGAACCATCAGCTAAATGAAAGTTGAAAACAAAACAGAAACTTAGTTGAGACAAAGGACATTACCGTATAGACGACCTGGGCAAAGGAGCAGGCAAAGGTCTCGTGTGTCTGAGTCTGGAAGACCTCCTTGTCTCGAGGTAGAATTCCATGAAGAAGATGCTACTCCGAGACCTGGCTATCCAGCATCCCAAGGTCATCACGCCTAAGTGTCCACCGCGGTCGAAAGATCGGATCGTCATCAATGGACACGTGCTCCAAGATACGTGGAGAACATTCTGGAGGAATAACTCTGCTCCTCTTAGGAACAGGGGACAACACCGCATTTGGTTGCTTCTCTTTTCGCTTCCCCTTAGCTTTCTGAAGAACGCCAAGAAAGCCTCCTTTTGGGGATTTTCCACTTTCGCTAGCCATCTCTGCAATCAAGGTAGAAATCAATACGGTAATGAATACTGAAACCAAATTGAAATCAAAGACTTCCATAAAACACACCTAGGGGAACGGTCTCGGTAGATGACATGCTAGGAATAGCGGGAGAAGGAGAAAGAATCAGAAGACCAGCTGGAATGGGCTTTGGAGGAATGATCTTCGCCCACTCCAGTTGCTCCTCCGAAAGAGGCACATCTATGCAAAGAGCACCTCGAAGCTTAATATGACTAAGTATATGTTTAGTCAGATTGTTGGGAGTAGGCTTGCCAGGATTTTCAAAATCCTTACAGAATGGATTCCAGTCTCTATCAAACGGAAGCTCCCCCTTGTCCAGGCGGCCAACGAAGAAGTATTTAGAATGCCAGCCTTTATTTGACTTCGGGCTTTCCTTCAGGAGTCGTTGCCTACTATGAATGTAATACCATCCCGGGCAGTTGGCGACTCCCTTGACGAAACAGATTTCGAAGAACACTCTCATAAAATCTGTTGCATCTGGTTTGTAGCCTGAAGTCTGGACCAAGTATATAAGGCCGGCAATCTTCCTCCAACCATTTGGAACAAGCTGCCCGGGAGCCATGCGATAATGCTCGAAGAAACGAAGAGCAAAAGGGTGGAGAGGAAGCCTATACCCAGACTTCACCTGCTCTTCATATATCCCAGTTTCAAACTTAGTTCCATAATTTGCTGGTTCTTGCAAACCAGGAAGACGAGCATACCAACCTTCGGGAAGAGAATATTCCCGAATTAAATCCTGCAAATCTTCGATAGACATCTTGCCTGACTTCTCGTCAACAGTATACCAAGGTTTGGGATTAGCCTTATCGTCAGCTTGATCCTTTACATCTCCTAAGGCGTTTTTTCTAGACAAAGAGTGCGAAGGTTGAGAAGATGAAGGTGGTAATGGTTGAGAAGTTGAAGGTTGGAATGGATAGGAAGTTGAAGCTAGTGGTAGTTGTGGATTGGAAGTTCCAACTTCACTTCCTGAAGTTGGAACTCATTCCGAACTCGAAGATGAACTACTCTCTTCGGACGAGGAAACAGACGCTGAAGTTTCGGACATGTTTTCTACTCAAACTAGGAAACTATGAAAAACTAGTGCTGAACAGAAAGAAGAAAGCAAAAAGACTTACTTGAAGAGTAGTGTGCTTCCAAAAATTTCAAGTGAAGAAAAAATGAACTGAAAGTTCATTTTTATAGAGAAACCCCATGTAACCGTTTTTGGGAAAACGCAACGGTTCATCCACCACACACGTGTCACAAGCTGAAGAGTAGAGAAACTTGAAAATTCTCAATTCCCTCTCAAAGACATTAATGGAGAAGGAGACACGTGGAGGGAACCAAGGTAATGGCCGAACAGAATCCTGTCCAAGCAGGATCGTGTCCGAACACTCTGCCCGAACAGAGTGACCGTGGCCAAGCAGAATTCTATCTGAGCAGAATCCCTTCCTAACACTCTGCCCCAGCAGAGTGACCATGGCCGAACAAAATTCTGTCTGAACAGAATCGTGTCCGAACACTCTGCTCGAGCAGAGTGACAACGGCGGAGCAGAATTCTGTCCGAGTAGAATCCCTTCCGAACACTTGGTCCCAGTAGAGTGACCGTGGCCGAGTAGAATTCTGGCCGAACAGAATCGTGTCCGAACACTCTGCCCGAGCAGAGTGACAACGGCCGAGCAGAATTCTGTCCGAACAGAAGCCCTTCTGAACACTCTGCCCGAGCAGAGTGACAACAGCCGAGCAGAATTCTGGCCGAACAGAATCTCTTCCGAACACTCTGCCCGAGCAGAGTGACAACGGCTGAGTAGAATTCTGTCCGAACATAATCCCGTCCGAACACTCTGCCCGAACAGAGTGACAACGACAGAGCAGAATTATGTCCGAACAAAATCCCGTTCGAACACTCTGCCCGAGCAGAGTGACAGTGGCCGAGCAGAATTCTGTCCGAACAGAATCCCGTCCGAACACTCTGCCCGAGCAGAGTGACAGCGGCCGAGCAGAATTTTGTCCGAACATAATCCCGTCCGAACACTCTGCCCGAGCAGAGTGACAGCGGCCGAGCAGAATTCTGTCCGAACATAATCCCGTCCGAACACTCTGCCCGAGCAGAATTATGTCTGAACAGAATCCCGTCCGAACACTCTGCCCGAGCAGAGTGACAAATACCGAACAAAACTCTGTCCGAGCAGAATCCCATCCGAGTAGAACTCTGTCCGAACAGAACCATGTCCGAGCAGAGAACTCTTCAAAGAACCATGTCCGAACAGATTCATGCCCGAGCAGAATCCCATTCGAGCAGAACTCTATCTGAACAGAACCATGTCCGAGCAGAACCATGTCCGAACAGATTCATGCCCGAGTAGAATTCCATCCGAGCAGAACTCTGTCCGAACATAACCATGTCCGAGCAGAGAACCCTTCAAATATTTGAAATGGGGGCAAATAGATTTGATCATGCTTTTGGCATATTTCGCTATCACCAGTGGGAAAAGTGTGCTTCCACCCGCTTCAGTAAACGCTGGTAAAAGCATGGGGCATATGATATAGCTAAAAATATCCCTCCAATCTACGGACGACACGTGGCAGTTATGACACGTAACCCATACTGGCTCATTACTGATATGGCATTACCGTATCAATCACCGGGCAGAATCCTAAAGAGGCTCTGACTCTATCAGTTCAGATTGACATGAGATCCTCCCGGATCCTAATTAGATTCTAATTAGAGTTGGTCAAAGCCCAGTCCTACTAAGACTTCTCCTTCTACCGCTATATAAAGGGGTCAAGCCCCTCAGGTAAAGACAGGTTCACACACAATCACACATTGTGTCTTACTGCTTCCTCAGAGTTCTACATTGTTAGCCATCTCTGACTTAAGCATCGGAGCGTTCCCCCGCCAGAACCCCACCCGGTGGTCACTCCGTGTTCTCTTTTGCAGGCCTGATTTCTGGTGTGGTTCCCGATCCGGTTTTTAGCTGCAACATGTACTAAATGAACATTTAAGTTTTGTTCCTCTGCAAGGTTATCTATCAAATTAAAATTAGCTATATACATAATGGCAATGCTTATTAATGTTTCGGCATGAGGGTTATTTATTATGTTAAATAAAGGTTTCCCAATTAAAATAATGTAACTATCTTTGGTACAGTAGAAAGGAGTATGAGAATACAATCAAATGCGAATAGTACAATCAAATGAGAAAATTTATAAATTGGGGTTGAAGAAGTTTTAGAGTGTTTAAGCAACTGAAATCGTACACGTAAATTAGAAGACAGCCAATTGAGATTACACTAGTAGACTGAACTGGAGTGAGGACTGGATGAAGAGCCCATATGAACGCCAAATACAATAGCAGCGGAAAACGTACCAAAACTATCAACAGCAAATTGGTTTCACTTGCATGCAATGTTTCATCCACGTAATCACTACAACAAAAAGATCATTTTTCGACGGAATTTTAGCGACGGATAGAATTCTGTCGCTAAAGGCTCTTTTAGCGACAGAATAGTCAGTCGGTAAAAGTCCGTCGCTAAATATCTTTACTGACAGAGGAACCCGTCGGTAAAGAGATTTAGCGACAGCCTTTTACCAAATGACTATTACCGACGAAAAAATCAGTCGCTAATTCTCATTTTTTTAATTTTTAATTTTTGAACGGATTTTTTGGCAGAAAATGTTTTTTTTTTCAATTTTTAATAACTTTTAGCGACGGATTTTTACCATCTATAAAAGTCATTAAAATTAGAGAAACCCTACCCTTCTTTATGTTCTCCCCACCGCTCACTCGTCCCCCTCGTCTTCCTCTCTCTTTGTCTCTCTCTTTGCCTCTTGATCTCTCTCACCCTTCCAGCTTCGAAACCCACCTCCGTCGCCCCCTCCCACCTCCCATGGCACCCATCTCCAAAGCCACCCACCCCCACCCCTACTGTCGCCTTTAGGGGTGGAACCACACTGAATCTCTACCACTTCAGAACCCACGCACGACGCACGACGCACTCTCATCTCTTTCTCTGGTCTCTGCAACTTGCGACTCTCACTGTCTCTCTCAAGTCTAGACTCCGGACTCCACCGGCCGGCAGTGGCGACCATACCTCAGCCCTATATCTCGAGTCTCGCCGACGGTACGTGCTCATCTCCTCGTCAATCTCGTTCTATCTCTTTAATTTCTGCTCCTTCCATTGATGACTTTTCTATTCTTCAGTAGTTCAATTCTTGTTCTTTTTCTAGAATAGATTTGTTAGATTTTCGTTTTCTTGTTCTTCTAATGGACTAATTGATTGTTAATTTGTTTTAGATTAGGGCTTTAAAGTTTAGGGGTTTCAATTAGAGTATGGAATTAAGGGTGTTATATAAAATTACTTTAATTAGGGTTTTAGAATTAGGTTTGACAAGCGAACAGTGACATGGTCTTTAGCACTGAGTATATCAATAGCAGTTGTGCTTTTACTTGAACAATATTCAAAAGGAACCAAAAGCGATAAAGGGTGACAAGAATAATGAATGAAATTTTTAGCTATTTTCGCTTGGCAAATTAATTGAATAGTCCTGCAATCTCCTCTTTACGAGTTAATCTTTGTTTATGCATATACTTTGAAGTTGCCATTTTATAAAGTGTTTCAATGAACTGTGGTTTTCTTCAATGTTGGCTAGAGTAATGTGTTTGTATATATATCTTGTAGGAAGAAAAGTGTCAACTGTATGCTTTGTCACTTAATGGTTAATCTTGATCCTAAAATATCATTCTTGGTTTTATCTAACTTATTTTACAATTAAACAGGCCTATTAGAGTTCCCTTTGGTTTAGGTTTTTGTTCCTTTTGCTCCTTGAATAACATTAAACTAAAAGAACATCTTATATATGCAGATCGATGTGGATATTGGCTCATCATCAGTTGCAGGGAGTGTGATTGGAATTGTCCTTGAATACATAACAAGCATTGTTGTTGACCTTGCAATCTTAGTAGAGGTCTGTTTATTGTCATATCTCTTTTCTGGTATTTTATTCTCGTTTCAATGTTCTTGTTGCATTTGGCCATGATTTGCATGTTATTAAGCCTTTAATAGCCAAGGCTTAAATTGCTACTCATTGGGTACATGAAAAGGGGGGGCATTATCCACATTTTTCTTGATAAGTTATCCATAACATTTCCTTGTCAGGTGCTTACATTAAATTAGTTAAAAACAATAAGCAAATTGGTGAAAACTATAAGAAAATTACAACTTGTTGAACTTCCTAAAGGAATTCAGTCTTTTGACCGACCTTGTTGATCTGAACATAAGCCACAATTCAGGGCAGGTATTACATGATATGCGATTCACGTGTTTGGACGCTGCTCTCTCCAGCTATTAATGATATAACATTGGGATACCCCGAAAATATCGAAAATTAATCTAACCGTGAGTTTGATTAATTAAGGGGTATTATTTTTATTAATTCGTAATATGTTGATGATGATTAAGTGTTAGGTAGCTAAATAAGGGGTTAGTGTGGCCTTGGGGGTTAAAAATGTAATTTTGGAAAGTTAAGGGGTAAAAATGTAATTTTGGAAAAAGATGATGAACATGATGCATATTTTTATTAAGTAGCATCATTTTGATGATAATGAGGTGTTAGGGGGCTAAAGGAGGGGTTAGGGTGATTTTGGGACCAAATTGTAAATTTTCAAAGTCGAGGGGCCAAAGTGTAATTTTAAAAACTTTGGGGGGGCCAAAGTGCAAATTTTGAATATTTGCAAGAGGTGTCACAAGCTTTGGAGAAGCTGATCCGAATGTTTCCAGCTCCTAGTTGATGTTAAGCTGACTAAGTTAAACAAAGAATAAAATAAAGAATAAATGAAGTTGAATGAGGGAATTATAAAAGAAAGTTTGTGGGGTGGAAAGTGGAATTAAGGGAAACTCATGAATAGTTGCTGGGCATGAACAGTAGCCCGTGAAGAACCCAGAAACTGGGAGGAGAAAAGAGAAGAAAAGAGGAAGAAAGAAGAAGAAAAAAAAAATCCTAAACCCTAACGGGGTAATCTCTCCATCTCGAATCATTAATTGTGAATAAATTGTGGGTTTCATTTGAGTTATTTTTGGATGAAATTACATAGTAAACATGTATTTGTGTGAGTGTATGTTCTTCGGGTGGATATGGGTATGGATTTATACGGTATAATTGTGTAAATTAAGTGGAGTTAGGGTGTCCATGTGTAATTTGTGATATAACCGAGTGATTATAATGTGAAACTAATGAGAAATTCATGTGGGATTGGGGAAAGAGTGTGCCCAGGTGTATGACGGGCTGAAGGAGGAAGAAGACTTGTGTGTGCGCTCAAGGTGTGTTAGTGTGTGTGATGATTTGAATAGTAGATGTAATTGTCGCAAAAAGTGAAGATTCAATATACATGTTCTAATCTGAATTTTTAAAAATATCTAGAAGCCGATTTAGCCAAAGTACGAAAAAGAGACCCTAGTTATTTTTAGGAGACCTGTATCGTGGAACATTTTCATATTTTTCCAAGATCGGGAAGAGGGTGAACGGATGCGGGAAGTTTGGAACTTTATGATAAAATTTAAAATATCAAACGAATGTGGTTTTGCGCAAAAATTATATTAGGACTCTATAATAATTAGAAGTTTCATTTCTCAAGATTTTGGGTCATTCTGAAGTCGTTAGCTATTTTTGGCCGAACGGGCTTTTAAGCGCTCGGTCCAGATATCGGTTCGGGATTTTTGGGCGAAAATTATGTAAAAAAGCTTTTAGCTCAAGAATGAATCCAAGAGGCCTAAAATAGCATTTTAAAGTGCTTTTGAGATTTTTCTGAGGCCGGAAACCCTTATGGGCATTTTTGGTAATTTGCCACCCGGAGAGGTGTATTTTGGTAAATTTCTCGAAAAAGTTTTCAAAGGACTTGTTAGTCTGGAAAGGGATGTAAGACACCTGAAAAGTTATTTTAAAGTAGTTTTGAGATGTTTGTTGGGGCCATGGCCGCTAGAGGGGTGTTTTGGTAATTTTCCCTTTAAAATTTTCTGAGGTAATATTTGGTTTATAAATGATGCAGTACATGTAAAAAGTAGTTTTAAAGCGGTTTTGGGGTGTTGGTGATGTAGCGGCCATCGGGGGGTAATTTGGTAATTTTCCATGTTGGCGCTAAATTTTTGAGAACCCCCATAATTTAGCGTTCGGAGGGGTGGGAAGTGAGGAATAGTGGTAGTATGTCTAAAATGAGGGTTGTTATCGATAATAAGTTGAGAAGGCTAGATTAAGGATCCGATTATCGGATCGAATTAACTAGCTATCGTAAGATGATATGAACGGTTAAGTGGGAAGGGGTAGAATAAGGAGTGCGTATATGTTGAATGATGACTAAGGAGCAGGCTATGATTTGACTAGGTGATGCAGCTCGTTGCGATCAGAGATTGCGAGTTGCTTCGGCTATAAGCAAAGCAGGTAAGGACAATGCGGTTCTCATATGCTAATTCATTGTTTCGATTAGCATGCCATGTTGATGATGTGTTGTTGAATTATTGTTGTTATGATTAGAAGTCGGTAGTCATTACAACCGGTATACGTATATTTGAATTGTGCTGTTGAGGACTTAGGGTAGAAGAAATTCCCTTAGTCCGCCCTGTTGATAGAATTTAGTAAGGATGATGGGTGTCCTAGTATGCTATGACTTGATTTGATTAGCATACCTGAAGTGAATGATGATGTTGTGTAGGGTTGTTGTGTGGCGGTTGCGAGATGCTGTCAATTATTGATAGCCGATATCTCTTCTCTTTGAGAACACCATTGAGGACTTGTGGTAACTTCTCCTCGAGTCCGCCCTATCGTTGAGGATGATGCTGTGGTGATCATTGCGTCGTTGTTGTGAAACGGCATTTATTGATAACCGACATTTCTCTTATGTAAGAACGCTATTGAGGGCTTGCGACAAATTTCTCCCAAGTCCACCCTGTTGATGATGTCACGTTGAACTCATGTTGTTGGGTCTGAACACCGGTTGATCTTCTGATCCGGTATTCCTTGTTGAGCTGTGTTGTTGAGGACATAAGGTGGAATAAATTTTCCCTTAGTCCGCCCCGTTGATGATGTCTTGTTGCTTGGCTGTAACGTGCACTCTAAATGAGTTCCCTGCTTGTTGACAATGTCTCTTTTATTTCCTTGAGACTGAGATGAACATCCCGTAAAATGGGACATCAATATGAGGAGGATGGCCTATGAATTATGATCACTGGCCAAAGAGGATGAATGTCGCTCGAGCAGAGTCTGTTGTGTCTGGTCGAGTCCTGTCTGTCGTGTCCATGTGCATTGCATTTGATTTTCTTTTGATATTGATGATTTTAATGATTTGTATTTCAATGATGTTTGCCTTTACGCCCTTGGATTGCGGGTCCACTTGCATAGTCGGTCGGTCGATCAGTCAGTCCAGTCCATGAGGAGGTGGCAGTAATGCTGTTCTGTTGGGCCTTAAAGCCGCTCAGTCTAACGAAAGAAAAATTATCGTTTGACAAGTTATGTTGATGCTGAAATTTATTGACTACTCTTGATTCATTGTTATCGTTGAGATGATTATTATTCCTCCGAGTCTTTTGAATCATTTGTACACGATATTCCTCGTGTTGTCTTTACTGGGCGATTTGCGCTCATTCCTTATGTTGTATTGTGCAGGCTATAAGGTTGATCAAAGAGAACCCTCTAGAGAAGGGAAGAGAAACAAGTTAGAAAAGTTGAGCAAGGGGATGCGCTGTGCGAGGTAAAGATTGAGCTGTGAGATCGGTTGTTAAGAATCCTATGACTACAGTCGTATATTAGGTTGTAAATATTCATGTTGTTTAGAGACTTAAAAGTCTTCCGCTGCAGTATGATGTATGTTTGTAAGGAAAATTTTTGTAAGGACGCATTTTGGAGTGTCTATTAATGATATATGAGTATGAGGATGTAGTTGCTCTGCATTTAGCACAGGATTTTGAAGGTGATTATGATCGATAACTCAACTCGGTGATGTCACCAGGGTTGAGGGTGTTGCAAACATTCACATGTTTTAGGCACTTATATTTAGAATATGTGCCTGAGGTAAGTTTTGTGAGCCGTACTAACAATTCCTTAGGCTCTATAAGCATTTGAGGATTAGTTATTTGTCATCTTCCAGGTTCTTTAATAAAAATCTTTGATAATTGTGTAATTTATGATGTTGTCAGGTAGCAACAGATACTCCTTTGTGCCATTGATGCTCCTTTTCATGTTGTGATCAACAAAGAGAAACAAGTAACAACTGTGGACATAGAGATATTTTTCAGGCTTCGGAGCAAGGATCTTGGTTTATATTTTTTTAGTTTCAATGAAACTTGTTATTTTGTTTTTTTGAATTTGTACAATGTCATCTATTGTATTTAGTGAACATGTAATTTGTTGTATCGAGTATTAGTTGGTGGTGTTTATGATTTAAATTTTATTTGTATTACTTGAACTTTGATAAAGGATGAATCTTAGTTTAAAGAGTTAAATTGTTGTTGGGTTGGTTGGTTAGGATTAAATGTTTGAAGTTTGAACTTATAAAAAATAACCAAAAAAAAAAAAACCTTTTTTAGCTTTTTAGCGACGGAATTCCGTTGCTAAAAGTGCTCTTACATATCAATAAACGTTTTTGAGACACATTTTTAACGACAAAACTAATGTTCCTAAAGACTTTGTAGCGTAATTTTAGCGACAGAAAATTCGTTGCTAAAAGTTTTTGAAATTTTTTCAAAAAAAATTCAAAAATTAGTCAAAATATAGAAAACACCTTTAGTAACGGAATTTCCGTCGCTAAAATCCGTCAGTAAAAATTGATTTTTTCCCGACAGACAACCAAATTCCGTCTCTAATCTTTTAGTGACGGGGTTGTCACCAACGGACTTTTAGCGACGGACGGTCCGTCGCTAAAAGTCTTTACTGACGGAATACTCACTTTTAGCGACGGAAAATTCCGTTGGTAAAAATGAATTTTCTTGTAGTGAATTAGAAAGTAGAATTTGAAGTGTAAAAAAGTTGTGCATTGATTTGGGAATATCAATGCTAAATAAAAAAAATATGAATCACCCTTTCTACATAGGTCAATCTTTGCCTAAACCAACGGTTAAGATAATCACAAAAATTAAAGCTGAACTTCGATCCTCCGGTAACTAGGGCACCGTTAGTTAGTTGGATCGAGGTTAATACTCCGTACTATCTATTGGCATCTCCCTAGATCTAGGGAAAAAAAAAGGCTCATACGGGTTAATCATGCCCCAGTTGTGATTAGGAAGGGCATTCTGGCCTTACTTTTTAAATTTTTTTAATACCTCAAACAAACCAACTTATGAGAAATTAACAATGGGAATATCTAACTTCATTTTCACTACGTGTTTTTTAATTTTTATACATATATATATATATATATATATATATATATATATATATATATATATATATATATATATCCGATTGTCACAAACTAGTACATACCCGTGAAAACGGCAAACGTATGGCATTGAAGGTTGCTTTCAATCTTACACGGAAGACACATATTGTATACGGTGTAGCCCCAACTTTTACTTTACAAAAAGCTTGTGTTGTGCGCAACTTAAACAAAGAATTGTAAGAGTATATGTTGCACGGTTTGTTGAAGTGGAGCAGGAAAACTAGCCTTCTATAGTGTTAGACGTCACCCAAAACCTCACTCTTGTAACTACTACCTCTGGACATACACAGGCGTAGAGTATATAAATAAAATAATATAATGATACACCAAAGTCATTAAGTTGCTCTTCCTGTTGTTGTCGTCATCAGTAGGTACACAGCCAAAACACGAGTCTCCTATTTTGGCCCTGTATCAGAATCTTGATCTGACATTTTTCTGCGGCCGCGTAGCTGGACTTTCTACCTTGACATTCAAGGCATAGCTTTCATTTTTCTTGTTTCCAGCTTGTTTTTTCCTTGAGGAGTAGGATCCATCCCCATTAATAGCCCACTAATTTGTTAATTTTCATAGTTTTAAAATAGGGAAAATAAAGAAAAGAGGGGTTTTGGGAATAAATGTTTGTGAAAGGTGGGATTCTTTCTAAAACTTAAGAAAAAGTGGGGTGACTATTTAAAATTTCTGAACAAGGGGTACACTTAAGAAAAAATGGATTTTTTGAAATCAATTAATTTGGTCTTCCTAGATTACCCTTCTCGCCAAAATTGTTGACCCTTGTTCTGGTAGAAGTCATTTTCTGCAAAAATACAAGTACGTTTATGCAAAAACACTTGTCAGTTTGTGCAGATATTCAAGTTTTTTTTTCTCTTCCAAATAATGCAGATACTCGAGTCTTTTTATCCTCTTCCAACTAATGCAAGAATACAAAATCTGATGTGCACTTTTGCATAAAAAGACTTGGGTTTCTGCAGAAAGTGACTAGTTTCACTCAGACCGTGCTTCTACGCCGTTCTTCTATGATTGATCGATAAACACACTCCGAAATTGATCATTTTCTCCTCAGCACCTATGTGTATATTTGAGCCGATAAAATGCGGCCTAATTGAGAGGTGACAGCATCGATGAGAGAATCATAGGAGGCGCATCTAATATTGTTTCTTCCTTCGCGTATCAGTCCAGCGGAGGTTACGTAGCTGTGTGGCCTACAAAGGATCATCCCACGTTTAGACTTTTTGAGTTGGAGCATTGCTTGGTTGATCCTCAGAATTGGGAATCACGCGTGCGGATCATTCAAATTCTCCGTGTTGGAAACTCCAAGTTGGTGTTACAGAACACCAAAGTCTTCGTTGAGCAGTGGTATGGGCCCTTCAGTAATGGGGAACAACTTGGTGGATGTGCTATCTGTGATTCTACATTTGCTGCCACCGATGCCTTGAAAAGTTCACAAATTACTGGTGTTTGGCAAGGCCTAAATACTGTTGCCCGCTTCCAAAATTCTCAAAATGTGAGTTCTACAAGATTTCCCTTTCTCCCTACTGCTTCTTTTTTGAGGTAATAAACTTTATGTTAACAAATTAGAATAACTTTTTGAATTGCTATACCAATAATTCTTATCTGTTTCACTCGATTTTTTTTAGTACTAGCTGCAACAATGAGTTAGATCTTGTTCACGGGGTAACTAAAGAGGTGTTTTAGCAATGCATGCTTGGATAGCTTATTTCTTGTATGTATTGAATCCTCTTAAGATGTCGAGGGAGAAGGGCAGCCTCATTTGCAGTGCTTTTCATTACAAAACGGCTAAATCACATTCCTTTTCTTCAATCCCAAACCCCTTAGCAAGGAAAAGTGTAGTTCCCGCAAGGTCCTCTTTTTTAGGAGTCCCACCGAAGCAAAAGCAGCGCTTGTACCCCCCTTAATTTCTGCATAAAAAGACTGGGGTGTCGGCAGAATTCGACATGCACTTTTGCATAAAAGGACTTGGGTTTCTGCACACAACGACTTGTGTGTTGTTAGAACCAAACTGCTTACTTTTTTGCAGAGTAACTGAATATTAATACGAAGGGACAAATACAAAACTTTGAAAACAAACTTGATACCACATTTTTGCACGTAGGTTTATGTCTGATGATCTCGTTTCCTGTGAATTGTGTGTGTGTGTCATTAATTGGGTGTGTAGTCTATAGCGCCGTGTGAATTTTGGAGGTTGTCACTGTGTTTCCACTTGCTTGGTCATCAACAGCGCCCACTCTCACCCTCCATTAATATCCACCGCCCCTTTTAACCTCCGCAAATCCCCTCACATAATCCTCAATTTTATCTAATAAATCAATCCCAATCACCAATATCTTTATTTCAATTATGCTAGTAACGTTAGTCACTACTTTCGATGGTTATTATACAACTATGTCATAAATTCAAAGGATATAACTGGTAGGTACATAGAAGCGAGTTTGGAACAGTTCCAACCTATCTTTTTTTTTTTAATTAGACGTTGATATTTAAAACTTGATATTTAGTTTTTCATTGTTCTAAAAGTAAAGAAGAAATAATCCTATTTTGACGAATACCACTGGCACACTTGCATGAAGAAATGGGGGCTAAAGCATTTGCATGTAAGTTGTTGTTCATGAAGGAGATTAACATGTTTGGAATTTTTGGTATTGAAAATTATAACAGGTTCGTAGGTGGGTGGGTGGGGGTGGGGTGAGGCGTGGGAAGGGGAGAGGAAAGGGGGTGGGGGGGGCATGTAGTTTGGAGGGAAAGCTGTTTTGGAGGAGAAGATGGGGAGGGGTAGTTTGGGTAGTCAAAAACTTAAGTCTAAAAAAAAAACCCTTTTTTTAAGCTCCCCCACTATTCAAAAATTTTCAAAAGAAAACTCACTTTTTCTCAAGTTTTAAAATATATCCCACCTTCTACAAAAACTTAACTCCAAAACTCACTTTTTCCTAATTTTCCCTTTAAAATATCAGACGTTATATAGGTTTTAATCTTTGTCTACCTTGAAGATTTCACCTGGAATGAAGTCGGTTTTAACGCATATGGTTACATTTGCAAAACAGAATACCGAGAAGAATGGTTTGGCCGAAGGATTTCAAGAATATAGAGTGCTCAAGATTCTAATCGGCGGTTGTCGCGCAACTTCATAGTTCAGTTGATTGGTCCAATCTAATTCTGATAGTCATCATTTGCACATAGCGAAAGGGCAAAAAAAAAAAACAGTAATAACCACTAATATACAGAACCGTCTGATATATATTTTTGACAAATGGTTTTCTACATGTTCTAAGTCACACTCAAACCTAAAAAGACACAATAAAGGAACAAAGAGAGAACATTGGATTAAGATGATAATCCCGTTAGATATATATCCCTTTTCTTGTAATCGATTTTTTCTGATTGTTAATACGAATATTTTTCCTTTTAACCAGAAACAAAAAGAAGTGAGGATTTCTTTCTTTAATTTTTTGTGAAAGCTGAGACGGGTTTCAGTTTGATGGAGCACCGAATATTGAAGATCAAAAGAAGGAGAGTGCTGTTCTCGTCGTGTAGAATAGAGCGCGAACGACCAAACAGAAAATCAAGAATACTTGTACGACACAATATATTCTTGCCTTTTCTGGTGGCCCAAGTTTGAAAAGGTGCTTGCAAAGTTGCCTCCTGGGGCTATTATTCTATGCTGCGTTTGGTACCTAACTGCCCACTAAGGCCAATTATCTATTTGATTGGCTGATATCAGGTTATATCCTTCACACTGAAACTGTCGTCTGCTTCCTTTGCTTGAGAGCCAAGGCCCCCCTAAGGTGACATTTGGCCCCTATACTCTATCGAATCCTTTTGCATGAAGACACTACGCAGGTGATATACTGCCAAATCAAGTCACAAAAACAATACCTCAACTTGAAAGATTAGAACAAAAGTACCCTCATTTAGCAGAGTGGTTGGAGCAGTTAGGCTGAAGAGTATCTTCTCCATTCAGAATGACAAGCCTATTTTCTAGGTAATCACATGGTTACCACTCAATATATTCCTCCTCAGCCCTATACCTTATCCTTCAATAATTATGAAGGACTCAAAACCCTGGAGACCCTTCACGGCAAACTGTTGTTCGGCCGAGGACCAGACGATTTTCGGCAACTTCAGCCGTTGCCGGACGTCGAGGTCGGACTTGTCGAAGAACGTCGCGCCGTTGCCGTCGTTCCGGCGTATTTCCTTTTCTGACCTGAGCCGTTCTTCGTCGATTCGGATCAACGAGGACCTTGCACAGTCTTTTGGATCTGACTTGTTTGATTTTCAGCACGGTGAGTTGCGTGCTACTACGCAGAATTTTTCGAGCAATTTCTTGCTAGGGGAAGGCGGGTTCGGGAAGGTGTACAAGGGTTACGTTGACGAGAGTTTGAGGCCGGGCCTGAAGGTTCAGGCTGTTGCTGTCAAGCTTCTTGATATTGAAGGTCTCCAAGGTCATCGCGAATGGCTTGTAAGACGCTCTATGTTTGGCTCTACTATGTTTCCATGCATCATCTCTGTCGCTTACTTTAGATGTCTCTACATTTTTATGTTGTTTTTACGTTTGGTCTATCCCTCTACCTTATTGTCGTTCTTGATCTTCTTCTTTCCTGGATAAATATTAGAAGGGATTACGAAACTTCATGGAATTAGATACTGGTAAGCTTGTCATTACTTATGGTAAGTTTGTCTGTACATGCCGAAAAAGAAATAGGAGAAGTTTTGGCCGCAAACCTAGTTTTAAGAAAAGTATACAAGATCTTGTATAGCCACGAATGATGTTCTCCGAATATGCTTAGCAGCTTTTGATTTATGACGCTAAAACATGCGGCTAAGAATTGTTGTTTTATAAATCTTCAAAAATGCCACTAGCAATTATTAATGGTCACTATCTAGGAGTTGTAGGCTACTACCCCAATTGTAGCAAAATTCTTTTCGAAAGAAAATATTTACGACGTAAACAATAAATTTGGTGATATGTAGTTGAGAGCCTCGGAGTTTAGTTCATGTCCAGAAAAAGGCCAATGATATTACTTATGAAAAGTTATTGACCGCAACCTATTAGTAAGAATAATCTATATTCCTAATTGTCGCTAACTATTAATAATGACTTTTTTTTATAGATATTTTAGCAGTAATTTTCAAACAATATTCTTTAGTGTAATTAATTAAAAGCCAGTAATTAAATATATTTAGTGACAATTATTTATCGTTATATGGAGGGTTTGTAAATTATTTTTTATGACTCGAGTTGCAGCCAAAATATATCTGTTACTTATTGAGGCCTCATCAAGTACTTAACCGAAAACATGTCAAAGACTTTTAGCGGCATGCCAGTGTGATTGGGAATTGGTAGATTGTAACTTCTTCTTTTCGTTTATAGACAAAACAAAAAAGTTGGTAACACTCTAGCTTGCTATCGCTTAGCCACTAAAGTTTCTAGGACCAAGAGACTTGGGACCAATTTCTGCATTCAAATTCATGTTAAAATCCTGATCCACGGGCAATTTTGGACTAGGTTGACCCAATAACCTGAAACTTCACCTGCTCCACTCCATGCCAAGCCAGAGCAATCAGAACTACCCTTTCCCATAGCCCAATATCAAAATAGTGCAGACGTCATATTTTCTTTGGGCCATGTTCAAAAGGGTTCAGTTCCTTTTGTCTTATTATTACAGGCTTAGAGTTGTAAACTTGCCCATCCCTGGTGATTGGATTAGACTATCAACGCCCAAAATAACTATCTTAGTGACAACACCCATAAGGGCATTGATATATATGGGTCCTCAACTTTTCTTTATTTACACTAACTTTTGTCACTAAAAATCAAATTTAGTGTTGCTAAAGGGCATCGAAAGGGTCATCAAACATTTTCAGTGACAAAAGTAAATATAACTAATGGAAACAGGAGCGGGGTTATCAACTCTCGTAACTAAAAAGAGCTTCCAAGTCGAAGTACCCTATTCTATTTGTTTGTCCAACGAAAGCTCTTTGGATTTGAAATACACGGTATAAGTTAGCCTTTAACATGCGTTAACTGCTCTAAATCTGTGATGTAGGCGGAAAATAAATCTTTCTTT